>CM023099.1:18460333-18753366 GCA_013103745.1 Gardenia jasminoides
TTGTAGACTTCTCCAGTTTTCGTATTGCTTGCATTTCTCCCATTTCTATTAATGCACATCTTGCTCGCAATTTGTCATACTCATTTCACAACTGTTCATGATTTCTTCTCAGGTATAATAGTTTCCCTTTCTTCTTCAAGATTTTGGCCTGCAACACATTATTTATCTCCCTTGCCTTGTCACAAACTTTCAGATCTACCCATGAAAAGTGACCACAGTAATTCCGGTTCTGGACGAAACAAATTCATAAATACATGTCTAATAATATTCAAAGAACTAAATGCCAACATTTCATTGTACATTCACGGGTCAAAAATCATACCTTGCAGTTAGAGCAACCATAAAATCTTCTTCCAGGATTTTCCATTGTCCAAGATGTATACAGTGGCCCTATTTCTCCACATCTACAAATTTTTGGGGTGATTTTTCAATCTGGTTTGGGAGATAACACTTGGAGCAATTACATGTTCTATAGCTTGAAGAGCCCAATGACATTCTCCTGGATTCTTCCGACATTCTTAGTATTTTGACTAAATTGTATCTTTTTGGTTGAAGAGTGAGATACAGGCAATTGAGATTATGAAAATATAGAAGAAGAAGAATATTAATGGAGTGGGTTCCTTTTAAGACATATATATGGACAATTTCGTCAGGAAATTTAAAAGTTTATGTATAGGGGCATTCTTGCAAAATATAAGAATTAGATCTTTCAGTTTTGTTGAGCTGGACAGATAGAGGGGATAAAACTGCTTAAAGTCATACCTTTTAGTTAACTTAATACGTCTTAAAATCATTTACTTATTTTTTATTTTCCAGCTGATTATGTGCTACATCCCTGATTGTACGTGTAACTCATTACCTGTTTTGAGTGACTGACCAGTCATGTCTCATTAATACCCTGGATAAATAATACACAATAAGCAAATTACACGGAAAAGCTTGGCCACCGACAACGTGTGATCCGCTATGTCAGGCCCTAGACAAAAAGGGTTTAGCAATTTCTGTTCGTACCAATGTTATAATCGATGTCGACTTCAATTATTTAATTCGGATTCGGATATTTGGTAATTTGGTAAATAATCGGTATATACCAAATTTATCAAATTCGAATATGGTATGAAATAGGTAATTCAATTTTTAATTCGATAATGAATGATTTCGAATTCGGATTTATGTAACGAAATAGTCCAACCAAAATGATTTTATGGATTCGAATTACTAAATTATATATTACTAGGTGTATAGAGTATACTATGAATACGTTATATAGATAAAGGCTAATAGTCTATTAATAATAGATAGTAATTAATGCATTGCGTATTACATAATTTGTGAATTCTTATTGATTAAGTGACATATAACTAATCATTATTTTCACTATTAGTGGCTTAGCATTTGTAATATGATTATATTAATACAAATATATGATAGTAACTGGTTATAATACTTATCACTTTATATATATCTAGAATTAGATGATAAGGTGCAACATATTAGGTATATTTGTTTCAACCATTAAAAGCAATCAAGTCATTTGCAACTTAAGCACTTAAATTATGTAAGAAATAAGAATAAATATAAGCATAATGCACAATGCATTAAAATTACTTAATTGTGATTTATAATTGATTCAGTGACATATCACTATTCATTATTTACAATAGGTTAATTGATTAAGTGACACATCACTATTCATTATAGCGCTAGTCATTGATTCATTGTGAATTTTAAGTTGTGTAGATTATAAATTGTAACTAATATCACTTAATTATAAGCACGGAGTTCACATATAGGTATGTATGTATAGGAGATCAAATGACTTTGAATTTGAATTGCAAATTACACTATTAAATAATGTAAATTGTAAATTGTAATATGCTTTATATATAAAATTGCGGTAAAAACAACTTAGAACAAGTAAACTTTAGACAATTAAACAAACTAACAAAATTCCCAATTCAGTAATAATACGGTTTTGTACCCTTTTTGAATTTAATTTGGGAATTAAACTCGGTTTACCAAAGTCAATTCGAAATTGGAAACGGTTAAGACTCTTAGAGGAAGAATAACCGAATTACTGAATTAAATTGATCGAATTAGTGATTTTGCATCGAATGCAAAACCCATATTTGCATATGCTAACATTTCATAGTATTTGCAGTGATTTGTATTCTATATGAGGGCGAATACTGCGTTTATAAGGTTGAATTCACTTCATTGCAATGCCATGTGCGGATACAGCAAGTGCATGTGCGTGAAATGTGCTCTTTTATGTAACTATTGAACTATTCACATGTAAATGTCCATTAGTGCATTCTAAAATACCCCGGATAATAGTTTGTCCTCTGAAGACTGATGTATTATAACGTGTAATCAGTGTTGGCAGCCTCTGGCTGTACTTACACAATTCAAAGCGCACTGCAGTCATTTGTCGCATACTTCCATTGCATTCTGCCACTAGCAGGCTCAATTTATTTCATTTCACTACCATGTGTGTATCCATGTGACAGTTTATTTGGTAGTGCATTGATTTTTAAATTTTAATGTGTTCCTCGCATAATTATTTTGCATTTTTTGTGTGCTACAACCACACTGTTATGTGTAACTTATCACCTTTTATGCGTAACAGAATAGCAATTTAAAATACCATGCATATTCAGACATGATAAACAAGCATGTAAAGTGCGTCCTCTAATGGCTAAACAACGATAACGTGGTAGCATATGTGTCAACCTATTTTTTACATTGGTAGGGAATTGGAAAAATATATTATAATATGCATATCATTTGAAGGTACCGCAAATAAGCTTTCTATGTGCATATAATATGCTTAATTTGGAATTATAATATAAAATATACATGTTTTTAAATTTTGATGTTAAAATGTATTGAATATCTTATAGGAATAATAGGGAATTGGAATAATCTTATATGCCTCTACCTGAATTAAATTTACATAATTAATATAAATGTATTCTTGTACTCTTATGCCCTTTTAGAAAAGTGACATGACAATTTAATTTTTTATGATGTACTAATGTATATATTTTGTCGCGGCTTAATGTCTTGAATTCACCAAATACATTTGTTCTCACTCTACAAATAAGTCAGCATATACCACACACTGTTCATTGTCGTTTCAAGATGTACTTTTAGGTGTTGTAGGGTCTCAAAATTTGAATTTTTTATTTTAAAATGCATAATAATGTTTATATTGGTTTATTCATTAAAATATGAGTGAATTTATGTTTTGAGTGATTATTTTCAATTTAGAGAAATTTTTGAGAATTATTTTGCCCTGTGTGGTTTTCGCCGCTGAAGTCGCCCGATTCCTGTCAAGTGTGAATAGTGACTTTAAGTTGAAACCGGGCATATGTAGAGATATTACAGAGATATATTTAAGGTTGGACAGTGTGAGGACCCGAAAATTTATTTTTATCTGACCTATTTATTTAATTAATTATTTAATTTCTCTGAATACTTGTTTTAATTGTTTTAAATCATTTTAATTGCAATTACACCATACATTACCTCATTTTATTTCAAAAACCTTGTTTAACCTTCAATTTAATTTTTCTATCGCTCAATTGTGAAAAATGAGAAAAGCACATTTTCGAGACAAACATTTGGACTGAGAGTGACATAAGTTTGGAGAATAAGAATGATCATTAGTAGATTGAGAAAAGCTAATGGAGGGATTAGAAGTGAGTGATTTGGATTAAACTCCAATTGGAGCATTTTGGGCCACAAATTCAAGTTGACTTTTGGCACCTTTAAGCATTGCTTTATGTCCTTTCTTTCTTTTCTCATTTCACTTCATCAAAGCACTCAAAACTCTCTCTCTTCCTCTCTTGTTCCAGCCGACCACTCCTCCCTCTTTTCTCTTCATTTCATCTTCATTAATCAACCACAAATTTCCATTGTTGCAACCAAAGAAAGCTTGAGGGATTTGCTAGTTATTTCTTGGTAGAGCTTTGGACTACCTTGGAGAGAGAGACAACCGGTTGTGGAGTTGATGATTGAGGGTTTTGTGAGCTATTCCATCCTCCATTTACTAAGCTCCTTGATTGAGTTGAGGTAATCTAGTTTCTTCAAAATCTTTTCCTTTGGTTTCATTTTGTAGCTTTTGATGTTATTCTTGTTGAAATTGGGTTGTTGAAGTGGGCTCTTGGATTCCCACAAGACTTGAATGGGTGGCTATTATGATGTTGATGATATGATATGGTGGTGATTTTAGTTGATTTTGATGTTAGAAAGATAGGAGGAAGAGAAAGAGGCAAAACCGAAAGAAAAAAGAAGTTATGCTACCGGTTTCATTTCTGATTTTATGTCCTGTTTTGGCTGCAAATTTTCATGAAGTTTTTGGCTATTTTGAGAGCTAAAATGTTGGTCTATATGTGTGTAATTTTAGTTGCAAAAATCATTCCATTTGTGTGGTAAAATCGCATGGAAAGAAGAAGTCAAAATCTGAAAAATTTTCACTGTTTCTGCTGCCCTATTTTGGTCGCGTTGATCACTATCTTCCTGTAATTGAGTTTTGGCTAAATTTTGTACAAATGTAGCTCACATACTGAGGTTTATGTTTACAAAATTTGGTGTTTTTCCAGTACCATTTCGTTGCTCAAATGATGACTCAAACCTGCTCCTCAAATCTGGAAAAATGCTGTGTCAGGACAGCTTTTCATCTCATGTTCATTTCTTGCTCGGGAGTCAAAATCAAGTTCTGTTTATTGCGTTTGAAACTAGATTTGAATTTATTTAAGTGGTATAAATTTTAAGGGCCAGTTCAATTTCTGTGAATTTTGGCAAATTTTTAAATTTTACTGAAAACCAAGACTGTTATGCCTTGTTTTCACGGTTGTAGTGAAGATTTCTCTATGTTAATGACCAAACTAGCTCTTACACTAAACATGAGTTATCCATCTACCCACAAAATTGCAGCCCAATCGGAGTACTGTGCTAAGTGAAATGACCAAAATACCCCTGCTGCTCAAACCCTTATATTTTGCTGGAAAATGGCCTAACATGTTGTCCAAATTTATCTTGAATTTTTCAGCCTATTTTCCAAATTCTCTTGAGATGATATTTTGTGTTATGGTTTGTCTTGAGTAGTTTGAAATGTGGGTTGAATTTCAAGAGAAATGAATTTCCGATTTGGGGTGAATATTTGACCTACTTATGGTTTGAATCTCTGAAAAGTGTCTTCTAGGAAATTGTAGTACTAAAAATCTATTTTCCAACTGTATAACTTGTATGGTTTTCTGATTTGTAGAACTTAAGATATGAATTTTTAAAGAGTGCTGACACTTTTGGCTAACGAGTAAGTTCAGTGACATTTTTGGCTAAGGCGGATAGTTCAGTGACATTTTGAACAATTTGCTCATAAATTGTTGATCATTAATCACGTTTGCTTCAGGTGGCCAAGGGAACTACGGCGTGAATTTTGAGGCACTCGAGTGATCTCACCTGCATACTTTTATTTGATTTCTTTTGTTGGTGAGTGTTCAAGTGCATGTTAATTGATTGTTTGACATAATGTAAATGATTTGAAAAGCATGCTTGTGTGACTTGGTAAGCGTGTACTTTATTACGCTCACCTTATTGGAATTTGCCTCTAAGTGAGTTCTGCTATTTAAAATGTTAATTGATTGACTGTTTGAACTGCTTGTTTTGCTTATAACTGCGGGGACGTCCAAACCGCATTGAATCCCTTCACCTTGTCCGCAAAAAGGGGCAAGGCGGATATGGAATCATGAGTTATTATCGGTTAAATCACATCGGTTGGAATGAATCCAACCGAACTATAGCATACCTATAGCGGTTGCCATTCACTTTAAATGTTGGAGTTCTGCTCGGTCAAGGGGTAAGACTGAGAGGGATAAAAAAGTGGTGGATATGGACCGTGAGAGTGAGTGGTTGATTGAGTGTCAACGCGGTGACTTGAATTGATGTTGGTAAGAAAATAATTGCGAGAATTACGGGAATGTGGAGTGGCCAATCCAGTATCCTTCAAATTGTGCTCGCTTAAATGTTTTATTAACTTTTGCTCTTCTACTGTTTCATTAATTTATTTAACTGCTTTGATTTGCTGTGCATGTTTTCTCTTGACCTCACCGAAGCTTTACTCACCCCATAAGATTTGTTTTCCAATGTGTTTTGAAGTGGAGCTTAAAATTCGAGGAACTTAGTTCTTTTGTAGGATTTCCTCACTTTTGTATAAGATTGAAACTGTTTGTGAAATTGATGAAATATTGTACCTGAGGTTGTTATTTCTATAACTTTGATAAAATTATGGGGCTTGTACTCTTAAAAGTCGAACTAATGATTTTGATAGATTTTAGTTATGGTTTTAAGAATGAATGTTTGTATTTATATCTGATTTTAGTGAGCGAGTCTTGGCGAGAGTTAGTAAGGGTCCACGAACCTCCGGTCTCAGCTTGGGTAAAGGGTCAGCCACACAGATGTTGAAAAGAGATAAACCAGTAAAAGTTAGAGTCTCGAGCGTCGACGCGACAAAAATGTAGTCATTTGACCACTTTTTCCATGAATCAAGGAAAGCCACATATTTTGTCCCTTAAAGTCTTATCCCTTGCTTCTTGTGGTTTCATTTTTCTGCCAAATTGAGAGCTTAGAGAGAGAGAGTGAGGCTGAGAGAGTAGAAGGAGAAAAAGAGAGTTTGAGAGTTTCTTCATTTTCTTCATCTTCTTCTTCTTCCTGAACTTTGTGAAGTTTGAAGACTCCATTGAAGGCTTAGCTCTTGATTCTCCCTCTTCTTGGAGTTGTCGAATGAGTGAGAGAGAGAGAGAGAGAGGTCTGGATGTGAGAGAAAGAAAGGAAGAGGGAAAAGAGGTCTTCTTCAACTTCATCTCCTTCTTTGATTTCATGGAGCTTGAAGCCATTGGAGCCAGCCATCCCTGCTCCTTCTCCTCCTTGTGCAGCCTGGGTGTGAGAGAGAGAAAAGCAAGGAACTGAGAGTGAGAAGGAGAGAGAGAAAGTGAGGAAGAAAGTTTTTCCTTGCTTGGCATCTTCTTGTTCTTGAGTTTTGAGGAGAAAACACGCAGATCTGTGGAAAAACTTGAAGGATCTCGAGGTATTAGAGCTTAGAACATCATCCATAGGTGGAACCACGTTAGATCTTCCTTGATCTTGCTAGATCTGAAAAGATCTTGAGGTATAACCCTTAAAACTCTTAGATTTAGCCCTTTTAGTGTTAGATCTGTAGATTCTACTGTTAATTTTGATAAAATGGTTATGATTGGAATTATGAGTTGGGCTCTTGAATTTCCCAACCTAGGTAGCTTAACTCTGAGGTGACTTTTTTGGTAGTGGACTTGAGGACCTGATTGTGGTTGCGTTTGATATATGTGAAATGAGTTCATTCTATGGTTAGAAAGTAGATTTCGTAGTTGAAAATATTGAAGGAAAGTGAAAAGTGATGGCCAAACCATGCTTGGTAATTTTAAAATGTGATTCAAAATTTTATGATATTTCTTGATGAGATTTTGCTTAAGCAAATATGTATTATGTTCGATTATGAATATATGCTTTAATAGAGTGAAAATCCTGAACATTAATGGTGAAAATTGAGTTTCACTAAACTTTGAGGGAAAAGCACCATTTTGGACAAATTTGTGGGTTTGAAAGACTTTAGCTAATTTTCATGAATTTTGTGCATTGAGACCTAGTGAAAATTGTTTGAAAAATGTGTTAGAAACTTGGTTAAAAGTGTAGTGTTGAGTTCGAACTTAAATGAGTGATTTTGAGGTGAAATACCTCACTTTATTTCAGTATGCTAAAAGATTAGAAGTTGCTGGGATGGAGTACATCGATAGAGTTGTTTGGTTATTTGACATTTCGATTTGAAATCGGAATCTTTTAAGATGAGTTTTGGCTCGAATGACTACTTTTCATTCGAGCAAAGTTAGAGGAATTGTGTGAAGAATTTTGATAAAATAAATGAATAAGTTATTTTAGGTAGTTTTGCTAATTGCGTGGCAAAACTTATTTCTTCATTTTACTTGATTATAGGAAGTGGGGAAAGATTTGCACCGGATCCCAATTTGGAAATCGAACATTGCCACTTTGGTGAGTTTCCATGCATGTTACTTGGTTATGTGGATTTGATTTGGAATATGATTGAATATATGATTTGATGTGAAAATTTGATTTTGATCTATCAAATGGAGTAGTGTGACAGCCCCACCTCCTCCTAACAAAACTGTAGGGGGTCGCCTCGCCCTAACTCTCGCCAGACTCACGCATGAAAAGATACTAACTTAAACGAGTAAAACCTCCAATCATAGTGTAACATTAATATTAAAAATTGTACAAGCACTGGCCAAATCTTAGAATTACAGTTTCCCACTCAAAATACTTAAAATCCTCGAGCCAGATTTTAATACATTTCCATAAGTCTAAAATATACATCACCAAAAGGATATACAAAACATTTCTCCAAATTCGAGATAAAAGTCAAAAGGACAATTACTAGTGTAACATCCCGTATTTTTGCCAATGGTCTTTCAAGTGCTACAAGTTTTAGTTTACTCGAAAACCCTAATTTTGGATTATATTTTGCGACCTTGATTGTTAAGGTAGCGAGTTGTGCTAAGGTAATTAAGATCCTGGTGATTAGTGACCCTAGTGACCTAACTAGGTGTCATTAAGTATTAATGGACTAACTTGGATTCTCAACTTATGGACTTAATTGCTAGGAAATGAAATCATTTGGGGCCAAGGTGAAAGATCATTGAAGTTGCCTAGGGTGGTTTGATATTTTTTGACCAACCCTTGACCCATCCCACAAATATCTCTTAGGCCTTATCATATAATAAAATTGAGACAAGTTAGGGAGACCAAGAGAGGGAAGAGTCGGCTGCAAGAGGAGAAAAGAAAGGGGAAGAAACCGAGAGCCAGAAGAAGAGAGAAAGAAAGGAAAGAAAAGAGAGGAAAGAACTTGGAGGTTTCTTGGGTGAGTTTGTGTTGGTTTGAGGTTCACAAGAGGTACCTCAACTCACTTGATTCTTACTTTTCTTTATGGTTTTACTGGATTTATAGATGATTGAAGTTGTAAATGCTGGTTACATGATGATTAGTGAAGGTTTGCTTGATGGCATGGAAGACTGTTGCTGGCTGACAAGCTGAAATTTTCAGCTTTGCTTCTTGAAGGTTTTAGAGGTAACCCAGCTTGTTCAACCCTTGAATCTTGTAGTATAGCTTGTGGTTGATGTTTAGAATGGATTAGGATAGCTGAGGACAGATTTTGGATGGATATCATTGCTTGGTAAATTCGTTTGATGAAGTAGGGTAAAATTGCACACCAACTGTTTGATCTTAAATTCCAGATTTTTGTGTTCAATTCCTCTGCGAATTTGACCATGTTAGAGTCCAAACCAGTTCTTTCTTAAAACATGAAAGTTGTAGGGATTTGAGTTATCTTTCCACCCAGAAAATTTCAGAGCAATTGGAGCACTGTATCATTATAAATGTCCAAAATACCCCTGACTGTTCTGCTCCCCTGTTTACCAGACAGTCTCTAGTTTCAGCCAACTTGTCGGATTTTCTAGTATCAATTGGCAATGAACTAGAGTCTAATTTTTGTACCATTGAAAGCCCTATGAATCTAGTTTTAAACTCCACTAACGGCACTCAATTTTGATATTTCTACATTGAGTTATGGATTTTCTCCCAAAACTGCTCCTGCTTTCCTGACGTAACCCGACAGTTTCCTTAAGTCTCTGTAATTGCCATTTTTGACTACGAAAATGCATGAAGTGAATTTCGATGTCTTCACAAAAATTGTAGAGCTATGTCTTAGCTTCAAACGTGTAAAATTCAACTCAATCCCGATAAGTTTAGCTCTGGTTTTGATCAAAACACCGGGAGGTGTCAAACCTGCCAAAGTTGATGTTTCTCTTTTATACTCATTCCTTCATTTTGGTTTGGTTCAAATACTTTTCTTGGTTCAAAATAATATTTTCACTCCATTTTATACCTGGACTCTTGCTCTAAATATTTGAAGTTCTTCCCTTGATTTGAGCTAAAGGTTTAGTAAGTTTGGACACTAGTTTTGGGGGATTAAGTTGGATTATTAATGTGAGTTGCTTGAGGGTTTCAAATGAAAGTTTTTCATTTGTTATGGATTAGAAGTGGTAAATTCTTGTTATATTATGTTGATCTCAGGATTCAATTATGCCATGAAGGTTAAATGGTGATTGGTGATTTATGTGGACGAGTGTGAAATTTGGTGAGTGTTCCAACTCATTTCAACTAAAATGTTTTACTAGAATTCAATTGTGAAATGACTTACTACTTTACTTTGATCTTGCTATTTCAAACTTGCTACTCATGTTATTACTTGTGAAATGGTTCACTAACCTACTACTTCACTTGTTTTCAAATTTGCTCTCATCGTGTTTCTGAACTTGTTTTAACTTGTTTTCAAACATGTCCTAATTTGTTTCCCCCATTTATTTACACAAGAAACATTTTACTACTAATCTTTTAAATGACATATTTTCCAATTATTTGTAAGTATTTCAAAATGTGTTTTAAACTCTTTACAAACCTCTTTTGATGTTTAATGTAGTTTGTCGTGTGAAATAACTTGGTTCGTTAAGTTGTTAATATCTAGATGATTGTTTGATCTTATTTCCAAAATTGTTTTTACACTTGCCTTCCAACTTGTTTTCGAACTTATTCTACTTATTTGTCAAACTTGTTCTACTTGATTTTTAGACTAGCTTTTCACTGGTTTTCACATGAAATGTTCCGTTACTACTTTTCTAAATGAAATATTTTTTCTAGTATTTCAAGTGTTCAAACTATATGTTAACCTATTTGGAAATATTTCGCTACTACTATATTCTAGTTTAAAATTTATTTCAACTATGTTTCCACACATATTGGTCAATGACCTAATTTACTCGTGGTTTCAAAAGAAATTGATTCCAAAGGAATTGTGTTTCAAATTAATGTGTGCAGGTAAAATAATTTATTGTTGAAATGATTGTTACTTGATTTTACATGTTGCTTTTGAGTGTCCCTGAATATTAATTAAATGTTTCAAGTGTTAAGTGTTATTTGTTTAAGTGTTGTTATTTATTAGTTGAAATAATTACTTGTTTCCTTGATTGTTTGTTGATCACTTGATTGTTTGATAGTGGTATACCAAGGAGCATTTTACCCCTTGTAGTCCGATGTGTATTTTATCCCATCGTTTACTACTTGTAGGTCGATGTGTACTTTATCGCATCGACTGAACTGGGTCTCAAGACCCTTTTGCAAGAAAGCCTATCTAAGACCATCTTCTTGAGCGATCGGTGGGTCAAAAGCCTACTTGAGTACGCCATTAGTGTGGCCGGATAGGTTGGAAAGATTTATCTTAAAACAAAAACTCCTTGGTCTTGACTGATCATTACTTGCGCATGATGGAGGCCATGTGTACTTTACCACATTGGCTGAATAAGGCCTTTCCCCCTTCGTTATCGGCCTATTCGAGCCGGACTCGGTCGGGTAGGTTGGTACCAGGCACCGATTTGGTATATACCGAGTATTACCTTTGGAGGGATAAAGGCGATGGCCGGATGAACTAAGGGGATTGCTCGAGAGTTATAAGGTGAAGTGGACCAGGTGAAATAGCTCCAAGTGAGCTGTGTATCCTTTATAATTGATTTAATGTTTATCATAATCGATCACCTAGTTGAGACAATCCGAGCAAGTCTCCCTCGTGAGCCGATCTCCAGTGAAAGCGGCCCGAGTATTGTTATCTCCTAGTTGAAAAGTTTACTGTGAGTGTGCTTGATTATTTGTCAAAGTGCTTGTATGATGAATTGAATTATTTCATGAATTGTTTTCGCCTTGCAAATTTCTAGTGAAAAGTACTTTCAATGCGGATTTCAAAGATTTGAATATTCTAATGTTTTGTGCTCGATAAACGCAGTTAAATTCTAAAATACTTGTTTTCTCGGAACCTCACTGAACTTTAGCTCACCCCAAAAATATTTATTTTCCCCCCCACAGGAATCGAGGTGGTCGGAAGCATGTGTAGTGGCCTTCTTAGTAATTTTGGAGTATTTCTTGTACAATTGTAATTTTGGTTGAGTTGTAAGTTATATTTTGGAGAACTTGGGTTGTATTTACTACTGGGACGCATTTGTGGTTTTAGCATTTTGTACTTTTGAGTTTTAGATTTGTAATTATTATTTATTGGAGTTTTAATTTGTACTAATTGAGGACTGTAGTGAGTCCTGGCGAGGTGCTGTTCCGATACCCTAGGGTTAACCTGGAGAAGGGGCTGTCACAGCCCTATTTTGGCCCGGATTCTCACACCATTAAAGAAAAAAAACAACGGGGTGAGCTAAAGCTCGTGAATTTCCAAAAAGGCATGCATATACATAAAGCGAAGTAAACCACATAATTAAAACAATTATATATTACAAATACACACATGTAGGATACGGGAGCTCTCAGGAGCTCAATCCACAGTTCACGAACATTTTAAGTAGTCGACACTCCATCGACTTTCAATCCAAGTAGACGACTCTTCAGGCCAAACTCCCCCTACCGGGCCCGCACGCCAAACACTTAAACATTTAAGCACTTAACTACTCAAGGGACGCGGCCAAGAGTAGTTATATAACACTTTTCATCTCCACTTCGAAATACAAGCACACACACACATAAATTCACCAACTCTACTTTGAAGGAGCAATAAAGTATACCCCTTTGGCGGTTCAGCAATTTCAAGTTTCAACATAAGCAACGTAAAGTCACATAGCACATTCACGCACTAAGTTCGTAAATTAAAGCAATAAACATGCATTGGAAACTCACCGATAAAGTGCGGGTCGGAATCCAAATTTTGGCCAAGTGGCAAATCAACACTGCACCCTAAAATAATGAAAAGAGAGCGAAAATAAGTTTTCCTAGTTCACTGGCCAAATTTCATTCGAAAGAAAGTAAACTCGATAACTTTCCATTTTGAGCTAAAAATTTTGAAAAATCATAACTTGAGTTATACAAATCAAAATTTCATGAATTTGGTGCCGTTGGAAACCTATTTTAAATTTCTAAAACTTTGTAGAAGGCACCCAGTCAAAATTCTGGGCGAAAACTGCCCAGATTTTTGTTCAACGTAAGGCTACAGTATTGAGACAGGACACATCAGGCTGGTCGACCTGGCTACTTTGAAAATTCGTCATAAATTACAGAAAATTAGTTAGCCTCTGAAATTCATAGAAAATATAGTACTACATAAGGAGTTTCAATAGCCACTCAAGCATGAAGTTATAACAGTTCAAATAGAGGGGGTTCAAATTTCTGAAATTTCTGGTTTCCAGTTTGACAGGGCATAATTCACAGCTTCGTTTGAGTGGCTAATTCTTAGTCAAAAATTACCAAATTTGGTACACTAATACATCCATATATAGGCTAAGTTCATACAAAAATTTAACCAAATATTCAAATGGGAAGGCAGTTTTCTACGTGCCCAAATTTCACTCATCGAAACTTCTCAAACCAGGAAAGTTGAATTCCTCTTCTTCTATTCTTTCATAATCAACATATACTAGAACCATTTGACCTAAATTTCGACCCTAAGCTGGTATTAGCCTTCCTTAATCTAACGATGATCAAAAATGGCCACAACTTTTAGCAAAATTATCACGAAATAATCCCATAAAGATTTGGGCAGCATAATGCCCCAAATTTTCCAGTTTTTAGCTTCAACTCAACACTCATTCTTGCTATGACTTTTAAAGAGCTTTTCGGGGGAAAATTTAATAACTTAACACCCAACATTTAAGCCTCACATTTAGCCTTCAAGCATGCCAAAAACTCAGCTACAATTCAGGGGAAAAACAGCAAGGTATTCAGCCATCCCTCACGCCCCAAAACAGAATTTTCCTCAAGTCATTCTTCCTATAACTTTTGAAGACTTTTGTGGGGAAAAATTACCAACTTAGAGCTCACCAATTAAGCATTAAAGACAGCCTCTAAGCTTAAAAAAGTGCAGCCACGAAATTTTAAAAGCAAACAGCCATTCTTAACCTCATTTTTCCTCTCTTGCTCTCGGTTTTTTCCTTGGAGGTTTTCTTTGAAATCAAGCCAACAACTTCCAATATAATCACACACATCTCATCATTTATCAAGAGAGTAGACATTTACACATCTTTGTGGGAGTCCAAGAGCCCACACATCAAACATAGCCAACAAATACAACCCATTGCAACTCTAACAACTACAACTCCAAGAATCAAACTCAAAGCTTTTATCTTTAGTGTAGAAAGATTACCTCTTCTTCTAGTTGTTTGAACAAGATTAAGATGACCCAAAAATCCATCACCAAGAGCTCCTCTTTCCACCTCAAGATTCGGTCAGCCCTCTCCTTCAAGAGCTCCCAAGCTTCAAGTCTCTAAACAAGTGTTTTGCAAGGAAAATGGGGGTTTTCTTTGAGAGGAAAATGGAGGGTTGAAGCCGGCTGAAATGGAGAGCTTGAGGAGAGGATGAAGAGCAATTTTTTGTTGAGAAAATGGGAGAGAGTGATCGGCTGAAATGGAGGGGAAGAGGAGAAAATTGGGTTGTTTGGTCATAAAGATTTGACAAGACATAAAGCCCAAATTCATGGGTTATTATCTTATCTAAATTTCCATGTCTTGCAACTTGATTTTTGGAGGGAATGGAATGACTAATTTAGCTAGAAGATTAAAGGGGTAATCTTGGTTAAGAGGGAGATAAGAAAAGAGGAATTAAAATGAATTGGAGGAAATTAAAAGGATAAAACAATCGCAAGATTAAAAATCCTAGTTTTTGGGAAATTAATCCAACTTTAACTAAGGTTTCAAAACCCTAATTATATTCACTCTTATTAATTCACTTCTAGTCACTGGGTTGCATTCCTAATCTATGAGTGATCATCCTTACTCTCCTTCACTACTTCACTCACGGCCCGAGTTTTTATCTCGAAAAACGTGTTTTCTCATTTTCTCACTAATTGGTACAAAAAGCGAATTTAAAAAGGTAAACGGGATGTTAAAAATCTACGAGGGGTATATGTGAAATAGAAATTGAATTTCTTGAAATAAAAATGAATTTCTTTTTTTCAATTTTTGAAAAACATGAATCAAGACAATAATGATAATATTCAAACGGGTTAACGATAATAATAATAATTAAATTATTAAATTTTGAGGCCCTCACAAGTAGTGTGTACTTTATCATACTTACTCCTATTTTAATGGTAAATTTTGTAAAAAGTGCTATTGTGACATTTCAAGTAAGTTTTGAACCTTTTGACTTGAGATATGATGCATTCTGTTTTGAGTATATGATCTGATGTGATGTGTTCTAATTATTATTCGAATACTTAATCCCCTTGGTAAGTTATTACTCGAGCCGTTAGGAAGTCAGGTCGAGGAGATTTAACAACCAGCTAACGTGATGTGTTGTGTGCTGGACTTGGCAAATGGCCTTGTCCTTGTTGGAGAGCAATACACATATATAAATTATGTGAGGTGGGCGGGTCTGCGAGTTTTGGGAGAAAGAAGTAAGTGGTTGTCTACTTGGTTGTATGTGAAAGTTGAGGTGTCAACTAGGTGATTTGTGCACTGCACCGCGTGAGCGTGCTCAGTTTAGAGGACTTTAGCTCCTGAGGGCTACCCGTATCCTACCTATGTGTTATTAATCGCTTTCTTTATTTGTTTATTTATAAATTTGAATTTTGAGGTGAAATATCATATGTGTTATGTGCTTTGCATATTTTTGGAGGTCACTGAGATTTTAACTCATCCTTTCAAATTTGTTTTCCTTAGCAGGACTGAGAACCCAAGCGAAGGTGCCAACCGTTAGACTTAGGGTTCACTTTTGTATTTGGTATGATAAACTTGAGTTATGAATCTGTGGGTTTTGTATTATGAGGATTTGGATGTATGACTAAATATTTTATGTAATTTGGGAATTGTAAGTTTATTTCAACGTATCTGTGAGACATCATTTGGTTTGATTGGAGATTGGTATTTTAGTTTGATATATTAGTGGTCGTATGTGAGTGAATCCTGGTGAGAGTTAGGTTGGCGGACCACAGATACCCTAAAGTACGCCCTAGGGAGAAGTGGGGTTGTCACAGTGTGGTTGTTTGTCCACTTGGTATCTTGTTTGCCAATTACGTGTAAAGACAAAGATTACACCAAATGTTTACAAAGTTACACCAATTGCTTGAAATGTTATACCAATTACTTGACAAGTTATACCAGGACACACAGATCGCTGAGAATACAAGTCATGTACGAGGCAAAATCCATGTAGCAACAGCCATGTATAACTAACACCCCCTGTAGATTTGTACATTTTGCTTACGTCTCATGTCATTCATTTGAAGCCCAAATGCTTATCGCTTAGAAACAAGAATAACTCTATTACCTTTGAAGATATAACTATGGTTAATGCTTATATGGAGCGAGAAAATTACTTGACTTGTACTAAATTAGCTAAAACTGTGACATAAAACATTTACAAATCCTGTTATAAGGTGGCTCTATGCCATTTAGCAAGTCTAATCCCAAACATTTAAAAATTGGTACTAACGGCGAGAAACAGTAATGCCAGTACCCTCAAGAACTTTATTGCGAATAGAGTTTTGAGGATGACACACAATTTCAGATGCGAGGTCCACACGATATCGCCGGACATTCTCCTGAAACATCATAGTCAAATTTTACAAATTTATCATTTCCAACAAATGCTAGTAAAAGCATTATCAGAATATCAAGGAAATTTCAGATTTCGATTCTAACCACAGATATTGTTGAGGTATTCAGGTGACCATCCCAGTGCCTCATAAACTTCATGAGGAAAACACCACTGTCAATGCTGTAAAAGCCAAAATCCAAATGGGAGAGGTGCTGTTTATGAATTTGTGAGGTCATTTAGGAAAGTAAATGTCAAACATCGGGATTTCAGAACTTGTACCTATTATCCGGAGACTGATGTGGCACATCGGCAATTCGAAACACGTAGTTCTTCAAATCAAGCGGGCTTTTGTAAATCTCCTTCACCACAATTTCCATTAAAGTATTCTATAATAATAAAAAGGCTAGATTGAGTTACGAGCTAGTAAAAAATAAAAACAGGAGCAATTAAGTACTCGGTTAGCGTCGTTAGAAAATATTAAAATGGGTTATCGCATACCGGCCGGTAGATCAATGGACCAACTCTAGCCTTGCTATGATCCCTCACTGAGCTAATCAATTCCACAAATTTGCATCTCGTGTCAATAGCAAGCAACAACCATTGATCCATGACAATTACTAGAAATAAGAACTGCAAAGTAGAATTGAAGTTGGAGGACATAAGCTAACCTCATCAAACCTTAACATTGCTACTATGAATTATTTTGAACCAAGAAGAAAAATATTGATATGCATCTATTTATTTCTTGGCTGGTGGTGATAGTGATTTCAGTGTGGAAATGCATTAAAAACAAAAAAAAAGGAATATTAAAGGGTACGTACGATTTGACATCTTGGGAATTCAACAACAATGGCAACCAACTGGAAATCGTCTTTAAAACACCTAAACAAGAATTGCGGGCTCTTCTTTTCAAACCGAGGAAAGGCAGCAAGTCTATGCTGTTATTTGGCAAAATAATAATTTAGTTAGACAATCAATCATGTGATAGCCTTAAGCACAAATAAAGTACTGATTGTGAATAACTGCACATCTCAAAGAATTTGCAACAGAAATAGAAGTTCAACACTGATATGTTTCACATTTAAAAAAACAAAATCCTAACTATGCCTTGAACATAATGCCCTACACTAGAAAATTTGGAAATTTCATGGCTCAAACATCACTTACCACCATTGAGGCATTAGCAAAATAGCGACTTGAATTCTGTGCTGCCTCTTCCAGATTCAAATATGAGCATAAACATTGATAACCTAAGTTTACAAATAAACCTTGTTAGGAAGTAGTCACAATTGGAATTTAGGACATAACACTAAATTGTATCTAGCATATACATTGGACGTGACGTTCACTTCATCAAAAAGAGAACGCAAGTCCAGCCTCACAAGGCAATGGCCAGGAATATCCACCATTTTGTAACTGCAACCAAAGCAAAATATTTAGATATTAAATACTACCACATGTAACACATTTGAGAACAGTAATCAATATTACCAATCATTGTCAGACCCATACTACACAATGAAGTTTCCAAGTTGTCGATCAGCCCAACTGGTTTTAATAACACGATTGTATACTTGACAATATTCGACTGACCCCGTACGAACACTTCGAATGTGTCTCTTTTTTGGCCTTTCCTCTCCCACTTCAGTGGTGCCATGCACAAACCATAAATGGTTACTTGTCTTTTAATATCAGTTGTATTACAGTACTTTCCATTACATGTATAAAAAATGACAAAATAGGTTTATACTTACATTTCAGTTTGTTTTCCAGCTGAGAACTCACAGCCGGCAAAGCATGGTCACCTTGGATATTGTCCTCTTCCCGCCCCTTTCCACTGGAAGAGGGCAAAGTACCCTCAACTGGTCCCTCTTCTGCAGTTCGGGCCCTGTACACTTTGCTCCTTGTCTTTCGGAGGATTGGAGGATCAATTGCTTTAGCAACAGCATCTAAGTTTGCCATGCCACCTGTAATATTTGCACTTCCATTTTCTAACTGATCCGAATGTACAGTTTGAATTTCACTTGCTCCTCCTTCTCCTCCACTAGTGGGCATGTCGGGTGTTGGGGTATGGATGTCATCTTCTAACATAGGAAATTTGTTAAGTAGCAGTTTTTAAGTGACAATTTACACTAGCTATATGCCAAGTTATATCAATAGCAGGACCAATACACCAATCACACCAATAAACCAAATTACACCAAATATAGCAATTACACCATTAAAGGCAATTACAGTAACATATATCAATGGCAGGACTAATTACACCAATTACATGCCAAATTACACCAATTATATGCCAAATTACACCAACATCACTGCCAATATATACAACTATATGCCAAGTTAAACTAATGTCAGTTTTATTTCATTTTACACCATTCTATCATGATGGTCAAAGAGATATCTTACCTCCTCCAGTTGCAGGGCTGACTGGATGCGGGTCAGCTCCCTCCATGGTTTGTGGCCCTGTATTATATGGCAAGTTACATCAATGTCAGTTTCATACCATATTACACAAATCTATCATCATCGTCAAAGAAATAGGTTACAAAACAACACTTTAGTTTGTTTTCCAAACGAGAACCCAAAGTAGTAAAGCATGGTCACCTTGGATATTGTCCTGCTCCCGAACCTTTTCAAGGGAATAGGGCAAAGTACCCTCAACTTGTTCTTCATCTGCAGTTCGGGCCCTGTATACTTTGTTCATTGTCTTTCGGAGAATTGGAAGATCAATTGTTTTAGGAACAGCATCTAACTGATCCGGATGTACAGTTTGAATTTCACTTGCTCCTTCTTCTCCTCCACTAGTGGGCATGTTAGGTGTTGGAGCATGTATATCATCTACTAAAATTAGAAAATTTATTAAGTAACAGTCTTTAAGTGACAATTTACACTAACTATATGCCGAGTTACATCAATAGCAGTACCAATACACCAATTACACCAATAGACCAAATTACACTAAATACAGCAATTACACCATTAAATGCAATTACACTAAAATACATCAATTGCAGGACCAATTACTTAAGCATATACAAGTTACATCAATTACATGCTAAATTACACCAAATATTTATAAACTTACACCAATATCATGACCAATATATTCGACTATACACCAAGAGACACTAATGTCAGTTTCATATTATATTACACCATTCTATCATGATGGTCGAAGAAATATATTATCATCTCTAGTTACAGGACTAACTGGATGCGGGTCAGGTCCCTCCATAGTTTGTGACCCTATATTATATGCCAAATTACATGAATGTCAGTTTTAGACCATATTACACCAATCTATCATCATGGGTGAAGAAATATATTACCTCCTCCAGTTGCAGGACTGACTAGATGCAGGTCATCTCCCTTCACGGTTTGTTGCCCTATATAAATGCCAAGTTACATCAATAGCAGGACCAATACACCAATAAACCATATTACACCAAATATACCAATTACACCATTAAAAGCAATTACGGTAATATACACCAATGGCAGGACCAATTACACCAATTGTTTACCATATTACATCAATTACATGCCAAGTTACACCAATAACTTGCCAAGTTACACCAATATCACAACCAACATATCTAATTGTACGCCAAGTTACACTAATGTAAGTTTCAAACCATGTTACACGAATCTAACATGAAGGTTGAAGAAATATCTTACCTCCTCCAGTTGCGGACTACTTGGATGCAAGTCATCTCGCATCCCTGGGTCTCTGTCGCTGTTCCCTTTCATTTGATCGGCATCTTCCTCGCCTTCGTCACATGAGACGAATTCAGATTCGCCGTCCCCAGGGCCATTGCCATCATGATCAGGAGATTTTTATGACCACTGCTGCCATCCACTAACAGACTGATCTACTTCTCGCGAAGCACGTCTGCTATAAGACTCTCTACAGCCTGTCTACCGACCTCTCCCTTTGTGAGTGGCACTTTACCAAGCTCAAATGCCGAATAGAACATTGCCCGCAAGGACAGTCAACAGAGTTAGTAGTTAAAATGACAATGTAACTAATATTATTGAGATATTCAATTTGTATATAAACTTAATAATGAGCATGTCGTACCGCAAGTTCCCCTAGTCCTAACTCCTCTAGAGTGGACATGGCATCATGAGGGGTCTCAATTGTTGCAACAATTTCATCCGCCCCCAACTGGTTTGGGTGAGATGACTTTCAACAGAAATGCTATATGGCTGACCAGGCTATGACTTTAACGAATTACAAACACATAAGTGATTCATTCAGGGATACCTACCATATCAAAATATAAATGACAATTCAGATTATTAAATCAGAACACACCTTCCCGCGGCCAAATTTGCCGTGATGCCTCAACTCTAACGAGCATCGTTCCATAAATGCCTTCTTAGTCCATGCTCTCATAGCTGGACTTGTCTTGCATACTCTGTGGTGTCTGATGTCCACCCGGTCAAAGTAAAGCACCTTTACCAATGTTTAAAGAATGAAAACTTGTAAGAGTTCATATTTGCCCATGACAAGTAATTAAACAGAAGAACAACAACAATAATAGGGTAATTAATTACAGTTAGAAAAAACATGCAACCACCAATCCACTTGGAGTCAGGATCTCCGTTGCCAGATTTCCAATGCTGCAACTGGATGCACAGACAATTCAAAACACAGCAGCACCAGGTCAATGTTTTGATGACTTCTGAATTGACTAGGTGTGGCCAAAGCATGGTGGAGATGTCCAACTTGGATGTAGGTGTCAGAAAGCACCCACACACAAATAGCACGAACTTGATTTTGAATTCATGGCCCACTTCCATTTCTTCCAACTCCTTTTGTAAATCTTTGGCTTTTAAAAGCCATTTAGTGCCTCTTGGAATCTTCTGCTTGGGGCACTTGGTGGGAAGGGGACAGCTAAATGGCAGGCCGAATATTGCATGGATATCTGTTTCCTTTACTGTCCATTTGCCTCCGTCCAGTTTCAGTTCACATGTCCATGGATTGAAATTGTCTGCAATCCATTTCACGATCTTGCTGGGCAATTTAATTGCCTCGACATGGAGCAACCCACCAAATCCCATTTCAACTACAGCTTGTTTCTTTTCTTCAGTGAGGCCCTTCACAAGTTGGCCGAGCCTTCACGGAGAGCAGCGAATAGGTACACACTGCCACGTTGAATCAACTTCGTCAATGACTTATTATTTAACTAATAAACTAAATGTACTATACATATGTAAAATATGACAATGATGCCATTGCATGTCCTACCTTTTTACTCCTCTGCTGCACCACCCTCTGGTCGGATCGGGAGGAATTCTTTTCCTTCATTTCTGCAATTTGATTCATGTAGTCTATGCTATACGTGTCTTGCTCACTTTGAGACAAGTTAGCCTAGGCATCTTGTGTCATTTTTTGCACCTGCACCGAATTGTTGAAACATAAAAAATTATATGTACATTTTTTGAGTTGTATACATAATAACCAAATTAAAAAAAATTATAACACTAAGGACATCTGAATCTGGTATAAAAACTGATTGTATACTAGAAAAGGTTCGATACTTAGGTTCAGGAAATTTTAGATATTTTTAATGATGTCCCAACAATCCTAAATGCAGCAGTTCGGTAGATGCTTAAGTTAGGTCAAATAAGTGTATGAGTGTGAACAAATAAAGCAATTGTTAACTAGCAGTCTTACATTGACAGTTTACACTAGGTACATGCCAAGTTACACCAATTATATGTCAAGTTACACCAAATGTATGCTAAGTTACACCAATTATATGTCAAGTTACACCAAATGTATACCAAGTTACACCAATTATATACCAAGTTACACCTATTTCAGGACCAATATACCTAATTACACCAATGTCAAGACACAAAGGATAACACAAAAAGCCACAAAGCATGGGTACAATTGAAATAATCACAATAATGACATGAAACAACTAGCCAGGCTACCTACTTGCAGCAAAAAAATTTTGAGTGCCCAATATATATCAGAGGCAATTGAAGAACATTATAAATGTCATAGTGCAGGAACTTAATTCATGACCCCTGGTGACTGATGTGGAGTCCATGTTTCAGATGCATCAGATTTACAAGAAAAATGAGATATTGTCACAAAAGCATGAAGAATTATCATTGGCCTGAAATTAGAAGGAAAATTTTATGTCAAACTAGAATTGAAGGAAGTTTTAAGTCATGGAGTGGAAACCAGAATAAGTCCTAATTTTTGGAAGTAATGCAGCATCTGTTATCATGAGCAATTAAAGCCATTTAGATGCATTAAAGTTACAAAGTAGGTGTTATTACAGAGGCTTCTGGAAACACAAATGCAGAGAGAATTTATCTATTTAGACAAACCATAGAAGCATTGTTGATAGTAAACTAGAACTACAAACAAACCCAATACTTCCCGTGTTTACAAAAGCAAGAGTTAAAATTATTACCGTCTCGCCCTCCGTGTGACTGTCGCTCACTTCTGCATCCATTCCAGTTTCTCTTTGCTTCCCCTTCTCTAGTTGTTTTTGCTTCCTCGCCTCTCTGAACTCATTCCTATATTATCCAAAGTTAGACGTTTAGTTCACAGTAAAAATAAAACACAATACGGCTTCTTTTATGCACCAAAAAGCTATGTTAATTTCTTATAAGAAAACATTAAATGGCGGTGCTGGATTTGTTGAACATTCTCCATCATTTTCTGTTTGCCTACTCTTTTTCTTCCTACCAGGTCTTCCCGCATCTTCGGCGCCTCTTTTGCGTGTGCGAGCCATAATCTTCAGAAATGCATACAAATGCTTCAGAAAGCATCAAACATATGTGTAAAAGTTCTAATCAAGCATAGGTAAGGGGGAACTTTCTTTCTACTGGAGACCAAGAACGTGTCCACAATAAGCTCACGGTACACTCAAGTAAAAGCAAGCAGTGCAAAGTTAAAGCAATGTATCCACTTATCTAAGTTTGTTAAGTAGCATGTTTTAGAAAATAAATCAAGTAGTAGTATCCAAATCCAGGAACAAAATGCAAAAGAATTGGTGATGCATGCATCCAATTAGTTACACCAATGTGATTAATAATTAAATGGATGAACATAATAGCAAAAGCATGCACATAGTCCTGAGCCTCAATCAAGTTTTAATGACAAGTTGTAGTTGTTGTGTTTAGGATTGAAAATGATTTTCTAGTCAAGGACAAGGAAAACCCAGATCCACAAAAATCTCAGTATCTGGTGAATAGTGCAAAGACAGATAAAACTAACTTGCAAAAATCCCGTAATTTTCAGCCAAATGCTTTAGTGAAGGACCAAGTTGTTACTCAGGAAACTGAAGGATAAAGCTAAAAAACAGGGTTCTGAATCCTAAAAGGTATGTCAAAAGAAGATGGAATTCATATATTTAAAGAAAGCCTTGTCTTTGGACAGTGGTTTAATCCAAATGCTAACTTGAAGTCATCTTCCTTTGGGCCTTGGATCTTGACGTCTCAACCTACCTCATACATTTATAAATTGTAGACAAGCATAATTAGATAAGTAGCTTCTTAAGTGAGAACATGAGAATTAGTAGCACAATTAACGAAACACACACAACAACACATAGCTTGATAAAGAAACTCCAGCTACCACTAAAATATTGCAAGAACAAACTTGTTGCAATAGATATAAGTGCAGCTATTGATTCAAGAATAAAATCTAACTCACCTCAAAAGCCATGTGACAAACACTATCAAACAAAAGATACTCAGTACTAAAACATTTGTAAAAAAGATGAACCTTAAAAACATAAAATACATGCCATTATCAGTATGAGAATACTATGAAATGTTCTGACCAGTAAATACAAAAGCTTTACGTTGAACTTCTGGTACGGTAAAAAATTTGTAAAGTACATGTTTGCAAGTATACAGAGCACCATCTCCTCAGGCAAGAAAGAAGGTATATCCAAAATTTTCTAAAGCATCATGTTACAAAAATTGTCTCATAGATTCATATGGACTTTCTTCCTAAGTTGTGATTCTGCAAATTTGAAACAACATTCACCATATTTCAAGTGACTCCATACAATATGAAAACCTTTAATCTTTCATAGGATCTTCTCTTCACTTTCTTGTGTTATTATTGATTTCCAAATTGTTGTCATCCATTGACTCTTTTCCTCGACTAGTCCTCTTATTTACCCAAAACATTCATTTTAATCTTTTTTGAAGAACCAATCCATGATACACATTGAAATTATACATGTAGGAAATGAAATTATCCAAAGTATTCAATCAAAATTCATTTTTACCAATTAACCAACACATTTAACTTTTTCATCACTAACTTGTACACGCACCACCAAACTGAAAACATTAAAAATTATAAATTATCTCAAAACACAAAATCAAAAGTATAGAACTCATTTTATTTTACATTGTAAACAATCATGAACACTCTAGTATAGCTACATAACAACACTTTTAGACAAAAATTGATACCAGTGCATGATGAAACATCATAAATTATCCTTTGGGGGAAAAAAAAGGGAATCCAGTAGATAAATATAGGCATTTTTATATCTCAACCACAAGGCAACTAAATCCATTACGAAACATTACAGCAAAAAGAAAAGGAAAAAAATGAGGCAAAACTTAGAAAAACATTACAGCAAAATTACCCAAAAATCGAAATTGTCCATATAAGAAAAAAGAATTTTATAGAATTAATATGGGCATTTCTATATATCAACTAACAGAGTCCCAAATATGCTAAAAATAGGAAAAGAAAAATATGCAAGAACTTAGATATATTACAGGAAATTTACCCAAAGAAAATCATATTATTCTTGGAAATACACAGAAATCATATGGGTATTTCCACATCTCAACCACAACAGTCCCAAATCCATTAATCAAATCAAAAGATAAGCCAAGAAAATATTCAAGGAACTAGAGATTCTTTAATAATAATAACCCTAAAATATCGAATGAAATTGAGAACGAGAACTTAACTAGCCTGTTTGAAATCATACGAATGATACAGTGATAGTAATTTTCGATGGTCGGAAGTATATTACTAAGAGCAGAAAATAAGAAAGATGATACAATGTTGAAAGACATTCACTTGCCTTTTGTTATTCTTGCCTGCCCGAGAACGCAATTCCGCTTGACGTAGCTTCAGAAGAAGACTCTCGTGGAGAAGAAGACCGTGAGGAAGCAGACCGTGAGGAAGTAGAGCTGTGCTTTCCTCTTTCCTCTTTTAATTTTTTCAATTAGGGCTGTTTGTTTTTCTCAATTAGAGCTGTTTAATTCCTCTTTCCTCTTTCAATTTTTTCAATTAGGGTTGATGGATGAAACGGCGTTTGTGTCTTTGTATTTGATTCTGATTTTTGTTTTCTCCACCCAAAATGACGTTGTTTTACTAGAATCCTTGGTGGCTTGATCTGCACCATCCATACTCCAACTTTACATCCGAGCCGTCAAATTGCCACAAATGGACATTGGCTGAAATTGTGAGGCCTTGTCCCCTCTGAAATAGTGCCATTTGGCAAAAAGAAGTAGGATATAGATTATGTAGGAGTGGCATACGTAACTGCTTTACGAAGTACTTTCTTTCCAACTCAAGATAAAGTTTTCTCCTTCCAACCCTTCAAACGTTGCCATTCACAATCCTTAAAAGATTCTTTAGAAGATGCAAAATTTTGAGTTTTAGACCTACCAATGATGGATGGGAGACCCAGATATTTGTCATGTGAATGTATTATTGGTATGTTCAAGGATTTGGAGATTTCAATCTTGATGTCCAACAGTGTATTGGGCCTGAAAGTCAGTACAGATTTCTCAAGATTTACACTTTGCCTAGATGCTCTTTCAAATATTTGAATAATGTTTTGGAGATTCACAGCTTCTTCTAAGGTAGCTTTGCCAAAAAGAAAGGTGTCATCAGTAAACAAATGGTGAAAAGGAGGAGCTTGTTTATTAATTGAAATTCCCCTCAACTTTGCACATCTAGAGTATTACTGTACGAGACAAGACAAAGCTTCTCCATAGGTGATAAAAAGATAAGATGATAGAGGATCACCTTGCCTGAGTCATCTTTGTGGGATTAGTGAATCAAATTGGATACCATTGAGAATAAAGGAAAAGGAAATTGATGAGAGACATTTATGGATTAGTGAGATGAAATTAGGATCAAAACCAAGAGCATGCATGGCTTTAGTTAGGAAAGTCCATTCCATTCTATTGCAAGCTTTACTCATGTTTAATTTAAGCAACGTAAGACCAAACCTATCCCATCTTTTATTTTTAATGTGATGATGTAGTCCATAAGAGATTAGAACACAATCAGTAATTAGCCTACCCGGGATGAGAATAGATTTGTACTCAAAAATGATATTCGGTAGAATGGTTCTAATTCTATTTGCAAGGACTTTTAAAGCTTGTAACCAACATTATATAGGCTTCTTATTCTAAACTAAGAAATTTGAGTGGGTTTTTGCATTTTCAAAAAAGATAACACAAAATGAGAAATTATAGGACCTACAATATTCCAAATTTTTTAAAAATTATGTCGATAAATCATCAAAGTCTGGAGATTTGTATAGGTGCATTTGGGGGAAAGCCTTAGTTACCTCTTTTAGTGTGAAGGTCTTGAGACAGCACTTACTCATTTTCTAAAGTAACCTTGGCCTGAATGTGTTTGAGGACAGCTTGCAAATCCCTTTCTAACTAGTTTGAGTGGATGAAAAGTTTGCTAAAGTGGTCCACAATAATTCCTTCAATGTCCTTTGGATTTTCACACCAAGAGCCATTAGGATGTTGAAGACCTCTGATTCTGTTTATTTCACTCCTCTTAGAAGCAGGAGCATGAAAGAAAGACGCATTCCAATCTCTAAATTTATACCAATACTGCTTGCCATGTTGCTTGCATTTGACATCTTCCTCATCTAGCAAATAATTAAGAGATTACCTAATAAAGCCAATCTCAACTTTGGTGGTGTCTGAGATGGGACTTCTCTCAAGCACATCGATTTTACTCTTAAGCTACTCAATCTCACTTTCAAGATTTCCAAAAGAAGTTTTGCTCCAATTTAATAGTCCAGCCTACAATTCGTGAGATTTTGGATAGCATCTTTGTCAAGATTCCATTCATTTTGAATTACCCAAGCACAATCTCTCGACTTCAACTGTGATAGCTCCATCTCCTCTTTTTGGCGAACCAAAGGGTTCGGCGGGCCGCCTGCCTGACTCTCGCCAGGACTCACTCACACGAACGATCACCAATTCTTCAAAGAGACAATTTAAATATCAATCCCAAATTTACAATCAACTCATAATCAAACTACATCAATCTTACAAACCAAAAATTTAGATAACAATGTAAACTAAACGATAACTCACAATTCATTCATCAAACCCTAAAATCCCAAAATACATAGAGTACTTAAATATACATTCAAAGTTCACATTACAATACCCCAAATTCAAAGTTCAAATCTCTCAAGCCAGAAGCAAAAGAAAACCCTAGTTCTAAGGGTGGGTGCCTTCACTTGGTTTCTCAGTCCCTATTAAGGAAAACAAATTTGAAAGAATGAGTTAAAAGCCTAGTGAGTTCCAAAAAGGCATGCAAGGCACATAACACATATGAGATTCTCACTCCAAATTCATATTTAGAAATAAGTAAATAAGGAAGACAAATAACAATGCAAAGGTAGGATACGAGTAGCCCTCAGGGGCTAAGGTCCTCGAAGTTGGAGCACATTCCTGGACTGGTGCACAAATCTCATAGTTGACACTCCGTCAACTTTCACATACAAAACCAAGTAGACCACCACTTACTCCTTTCTCCACCAAAACCCCCGTACGAGCCCGACCACCTCACATAAACTTATATATTTGTGTATTGCTTTTCAACAGAGACAAGGCCATTTGCCAAGTCCAGAGCACACAACACATCACATAGCCCAAGGTTGTTAAATCTCCTCGACATGGGTCTTCCCAACGGCTCGAGTCGATAACTTACCAAGGGAATTAAGTATTCTCGAGAATAATAATTACAAAACGCATCACATCACAGCAAATACTCAAAATAGAATTCACATCATATCCCAAGTCAAAAGGTTCAAAACATACTTAAAATGTCACAACAACACTTTTGCAAAATTTACCATTCAAATAGGAGTAAGTACGATAAAGTACACACTACTCCATTTGATGGATCAAAAATCAAATCTTCACACCAAATCACTTAATCAATCATATTCCAAATCAAATTCACATAATCAAGTAACATGCATGGAAACTCACCAAAGTGGCAAGGTTCGATTTCCAAATTGAGATCCGGTGCAAATCCTTCCCCACTTCCTACAATCAAGTAAAAGGAAGAAATAAGTTTCGCCGCACAATTAGCGAAACTAACTCAAATAACTTATTCATTTATTTTATCGAAATTCTTCACAAAATTCCTCTAACTTTGCTCGAATGAAAAGTAGTCATTTGAGTCAAAATCATCTTAAAAGGTTCCATTTTCAAATTAACACATCAATTAACCAAAATACTCAATCGATGTACTCCTTTCATGCAACTTCTAAATTTTTAGTACAATGAAATAAAGTGAGGCATTTCACCTCGAAAATCACTCATTCGAGTTTAAACTTAACACTAAACTTAAGTCAAGGTTTTTAACACATGTTTAAAGCAATTTTCACCAAATCTCAGAGTACAAAATTCATGAAGAATAGATAAAACATTTCAAACCCTCAAATCGGTCCAAAAGTACATTTACCCAAAAATTAGCAAAAACTCAACTTTTCACCATTCAAATTCAAGATCTTCACTTCATTCAAAGATATACTCATAAATGAACATAATACATATTTATTTAGGCAAAACTAGCCAAGAAACATCATAAAATTTTGAAATCAAAAGTCAAAATTTCCAAGCATAGGTTCGGCCAGCCCTCTTTATTTTCCTTTAAAATTTTGAACATCAATTCTACGTTCTAACCATAAAATGATCTCATCTCACAAACAACAAACACAACCACAATTAGATCCTCAAGTCTGCTATCTAAGTTGGAAATTCAAGAACTCAACTCCATTGTTCCGTACATAAGCATTCTTGGCAAAATAAACCATAGATCTATAAGGTTTAACATTACTAGAGCTAAATCTAAGAGATTCAAGTGTTATACCTCAAGATCTGTATAGATCTAATAAGATCAAGAAGGATTTTGTGAGCTCTTCTCAAGGATGGCTTCTCAAGTTTAGTAACTCCAAGAAATCTCCAATCTTAGCCAAGGATCTACTTGTTTGAAGGTGATTTCTTCCTCAAAACCCAAAATCAAGAAGATGACAAGCCCAAGAAGCTTTTCTTCCCTTTCCTTCTCTCTCTCTCTCTCACGGATCACTCTCTCTCTCTCTCTCCCTCACGGCAGCTCCAAACAGCAAGAAGAAGCAAGAACAAAGCCTTTAATGAAGTCTTGAAACTTCAAGAATTTTGAGGAAGAAAAAGTTGAAGAAACAAAGCTTGAGCTCCTCTCTTTTCTCTCTCACCCTCTCGGACCAGCCTCTCTCTCACAGTAGCCCAAGGAAGAAGATGAAGCAAAAGCCAAGCCTTCAATAGAATCTTCAAGCTTGAGGTAGAAGATGAAGTTGGATGAAACCTCTCAAACTCTCTCTTCACTCTCTCTATGCTCTCGGCTGCTCCTCCCTTTTTTTGGTTTCAAGTGTGGCTGAAAATGTAACAAAAAGAAGCAAGAAACAAGACTTTAAGGGGACAAAAGGTGTGCTTCCCCTTAAATTATAGAAAAGTGGTCAAACGACCACTTTTTGTCGTGTTGACGTGCGACACTCTAACTTTCACTGGTTTATCTCATTTCTACACTGTCCAACCTAAAATATATCTCTGTAATATCTCTACATAGGCTCAGTTTGTGAGGGTTCGGAAATTTTATTTTTATCAGAAAATAAATGATAATGATAATAATAATAATATTAAGTATTTTCACTTAAATATTAGTGAATTTATGCTTTGAATTATTATTTTCCAATTTAGATGACTTTTCAAGAATTATTTGCTGGTGTGTGGTTTCGGCCAATTTAAGTGTCGATTTTTGTTCCGAAGCGTGAATAGTGAATTTAAGATGAAACTGAGCATATGTAGAGATATTGCGGAGATATATTTTAGGTTGGATAGTGTAGGAATGAGATAAATCTGTATAAGGTAGAGTGTCGTACGCGACGCGACATAAAGTGGTCATTTGACCACTTTTCCACGAATTAAGGTAAGCCAAGCTTTTTGTCTATAAAAAGCCACCTTTTTTGCCTTCTTGTTCCCTTGTTATTTTCAGCCACACTTCAAGATGCAAAAGAGAGAGAGAGCCGAGAGCATCGAGAGAGAATAGAGAGAGTTCTTCTTCATCTTTTTCATTTTCCATTTCTTGAAGTTGAAAGACTCAATTAAAGGTTTGATTCTTGTTTCTCCTCCATCCTTGTAGCAGCCGAGAGTGAGAGAGAGAAAGGGAGAGAGAGCTGTGAGTGAGAGAGAGAAAACTTCATCTTGCTTCTTTCTTCTTGGCCTTGAAACTTGTGGAGGAAATCACCAAGGATCGAGCTAGATCTTGGCTTAGCCTTAGTTGTCAGGATCGTGATCCGGATCGTGGGATCTTACGATCCTACGATCCAGATTATGACTTTCGATTTCGATCTGATTTTAATACGATCCTACCATTTAAATATATTATGATAAAAATTTTAATAATTTGATCATAATTTTGTATAGAAAATTATGCTATTTGTTGCATTAGAAACTAAATTCAAAAAACTTTAAAACCACATAATTATGTTATGTTGATTCCTTACCTATAAAAATTGGTGAATCTTTAAAAATCGGTATTTAATTGTCTCATTAATAAATACTTAAATGATATACACACAGACACACACACATACATATATATAAAGTCAATTTTTCCACCTACCTTGTCCAATAATTGCACTTGGACTCAAAATTGAGAAAGAACAATATTTTAATTTAATCAGATTCATTTACAATATGTCACATGTTGTTCTAAAATTTTTATTTAATTTTTAGATTATCCCAAATATTTTAGATAATACGATTGTAACCTCAATTAATAATACTATTATATTGATTGTACATGAGTTACATTATTTATTGTTGTATATGTGAATTGCAATCGTCAAAATTACTAGTAAGATTATTTTTAATGGTTTTTGTAGGATTGATCGATCCCATGATCCGATCCTGCAAAGTAAAAAATGATCCAAAGTAGAATCCTGATTTTAAAAACCTTGGGCTTAGCTTGAAGGATCTCGAGGTTTCAAAGCTTAGAACATCATCTGTGGGTGGAACTTTGTCAAATCTTCCTTGATCTTGCTAGATTTGAAAAGATCTTGAGGTATAATCCATAAAACTCTTAGCTTTAGCCTTGTTAGTGTCAGATCTGTAGATTCTATGGTTAGTTTTGCTAGAAATGGTTATGATTGGAATATTGGAGTTGGGCTCTTGAATTCCCAACTTAGGTAGCAGACTTGAGGTGACTTTTAGGTAGCGGACTTGAGGACTTGAATGTGGTTGTGTTTGTTGTTTATGAAATGAGATTATTTTGTAGTTAGAATGTAGGAATGTTGTTGGAAATTTTGAAGAGAAAGTATGAAGACTGGTCGAACCTCACTTGGATTGTTTTGATGCTTGACTTCGAAATGTTATGATGTATCTTGGTTAGATTTTGCCTAAATAAATATGTATTATGTTCATTTATGAGTGTATGTTTGAATGGAGTGAAATCATGAATTTGTAATGGTGAAAAGTTGTGTTTTCACTAATTTTGGGTAAAAGTATCATTTTGGACAGATTTGTTTTAAAACAAAGAGCAACTTTTGTCGTCTAGAACCTCGACTTCCCATATGATTTTTTGACTAAATTTTGGCACAAACCTAGCCTATATATGGAAGACTAAGTGTACAAAAGTTGGCATTTTTCCCATAAGATTTCATTGGCCAAATGGCGTCCACAAAGTGGCTTTGCAAATCTGGAAAAATAGCTTTCAGGCAGCTTTATACCTTATTTTCAAATGGCTATATTTTCTTGCTCAAGAGTCGAAATTGAGCGCCGTTTGTGGCATTTGAAACTAGACTTCAAGGGATTTCCAACGGTATAAAATCCATGTATAGTTCATTTTCTATATGTCACAAAAATTCCGGAAAGTTGACTGATTTTACAAAGTGATAACATCGTGCTTTGACTATTACTGAATCTTGCAACTTGATTTGACCTACATTGTAAAATGAATTTGAAAGCGAAGTTTTCTAATGAATTGTAGTACTCCGAGTCTAGTTTCCGTAGCCATAAGCATTGCTTAATTTCGATGAGTGTAACCTTAGATATGGTTCGAACAAGAAACCGTGGTTGTGAGGTTTTGGTGATTCTAAGTAGTTGAATTAAGGCTTTGAGTTTTAGATATTTGGCTAGTATCTGATAGTTGAACTTTAGCTCGGTGGTCAAGACTTTGTCGAGGGCGAACCAACTAACGAAGTTCAGCCTTCTTCTTTGCTCGCTCGTTTAATTAAATCAAGGTGAGTGTTCCAATCCGTTTTAAATCAAATATTTTACTACTATTTGAAAATGACTTGTGAAATAATTTACCCGACTCATATTTGCAAAGAAATGATTTACCACTATTTCAAGTAAAATGCTTTTACAAGTGAAATAATTTATGAAGGATCTGTGAGTGTTCCTTGCATGTTGTGTGAGTTACATGCTTATGTGATTAATACTTGGTGCTACTTGTTCTTATGAGCGTTAAATATTTTCTTGTGAATAAATTGTTTAAGTGTGAAATACTTCATGACGAATTGCTCATTTGACATGTGAAATGCTTTTCAATGCTTTTCAATGATTATGTGAAGGGCAAGTGTGTACTTTATCGCACTCGGCCTACTTTTCATTTTACTGTTCAACTGTGTACTTTTCCACTGTTTGTACATTATTTGTGCATAACTGTAGGCCATGTGTACTAACACATTGGCTGAACAAGGTCTTTCCCCCTTCGTTATCGGCCTATTCGAGCCAGAAGCGGACTCGGTCAGGTAGGTTGGTAACCTAGGGCACTGTACGGTGTACTTGAGTATTACCACTGGGTGTTATAAGGAGAAGTAGGAGGGTTGACTAACTGATAAGACGGACTGCAACTGCTCCCGGTGGACACTGTATCCTTTCAATACTTGAACTAAATGTTTATTGAATGTTTACTCCTTGTTGTTTGTTAAATTAAGTGTTTATGGAACGATATTCTTTTAAAGACTTAAATGTTTTACAAAATGATATTTAATTTGAATGTCCATGAACTTGACAAAACATGAATTTTCTTGTTTTCACTGGACATTCACTGAGCTTCTAACTTACCCCAAAATATTTTATTTTTCCCCACAGGGCTCGAGACAAAGGAAAGCATGTGTTGTGAACTTTCTTAGTGTAATTGGCTAGATTTTATCTTGTACCATTTGTAATCATGGATCGTTGGACTTTTGGTGTATTCAGGCCTATAAGATGGAATGGTGGTTGTACCTTAAGTACATTGAACTGTAATTTGAGAAATTGAGTTGTAAGTTGAATTTAGTAATGTTATTATTTGTGGTTTGGTTTGGAATGGTTAATTGCGCTTACTTTCGAAGTGTTATTAGTTACTCGAGCGAGTGAGTCCTGACGAGTTCAAAAGGCCCCGCCAATACCCCTGGGTTAGGGAGAAGTGGTTAACACATTTATCTTAGAGTATTCACACTCTAACAAAAATCGACACTTAAACCGTCGAAACAAATAATTCTCAAAATTTCTCTAAATTGGAATAATCAAAGCATAAATTCACTAATATTTTAGTGAATAAACATAATATAAATATTATTATACATTTTAAAAATAAAATTATAATTTTGGGAATTTTAAGAATAGACCTTTTCATTTTGAAAAGGTCTATTCTCCTTGTTGTGAGGGCCCTAAAATTCTATTTTTATTTAAAAATATATAATAATATTTATATTATGTTTATTCACTAAAAAATTAGTGAATTTATGCTTTGAGTTATTATTTTCCAATTTAGAGAATTTTTCGAGAATTATTTGCTAGTGTTTGGTTTCGGTCAGTTTAAGCGTTGAATTTTGTTCCGAGATGTGAATAGTAACTCTAAGATGAAACTGAGTATATGTAGAGATATTATAGAGATATATTTAAGGTTGGACAGTGTTAGAATGAGAAAAACCAGTAAAAGTTGAAGCGTCGTGCGTTGACACAACAAAAAGTGAAGTTGGTCACCTTTTCCTTAAAGCAAGGATGGCCAAGTATTTTGTCTATAAAAAGCCACAATTCTTACTCCTTGTGTGACGACCCCACTTCTTCCTAGGGCGTACCCTAAGGTATCCGTAGAGTGCCTGCCCAACTCTCGCCAGGACTCACTCACTAGAATAACCAATAATACTTCAAAAGTGATTGTAAACAACCATTCCAATCCAAGTCACAAATATTACACAATGAAATTCAACTTACAACACTCATTCCCAAATCACAGTTCAAAGTACTTAGAGTACAACCACAATTCCATCTTACGGACCCAGATACAACAAAAGTCCAACCATCCACGATTACCAATGATACAAGGGTAATTCAACCCAAAACTCTAAGAAGGATCTCGACGCACGCTATCCATTGTCTTGAGCCCTGTGGGGGAAAAATAAAACATTTTTGGGGTGAGCTAGAAGCTCAGTGAATGTTCAGTAAAACAAGAAATTCATGGATCTTTGAGTTAACAGTCACTTTGTAAAACAATTGGGTTTTCAAGCAATCATTCCATCAATACTCAATTTAACAACAAGATACAAGAAATGAATTCAAGACACAATCAAATCCAGTATTGGAAGGATACAGTGCTCACTTGGAGCTATTTCAGTAGTCCACTTCACCTTATAACTCCCGACAATCCCCTCGCATAACCGGCCATCACCTTATCCCTCCAGGTGGTAATACTAGTATACCAAGGTTCTGGTACCAACCCTACCGAAGTCCGCTCGCTCAATAGGTCGATAACGGGGAAAAGGCCTTGTTCAGCCAATGTGGTAAAGTACACATGGCCTACAGTCATGCACAAGTAATGATCAGTCAAGACCAAGGAGTTTTTATTTTAAGATAAAGCTTTCCAACCTATCCGGCCACACTAATGGCGTACTCAAGTAGGCTTTTGACCCACCGATCGCTCAAGAAGGGGTTCTTAGATAGGCTTTCTAGCAAAAGGATCTTGAGACCCAGTTCAGTCGATACGATAAAGTACACATCGACCTACAAGTAGTGAACGATGCGATGAGGTACACATCGGACTACAGGGGTAAAATGCTCCTTGGTACACCATTATCAAACAATCAAGTTATCAACAAAACAATCCAGGAAACAAGCAACATACAAACAATGGAAGTGTAGACAGTTGAACAAGATATTAACAGTAGGTCGAGTGTGGTAAAGTACACACTTTCTAGAAACAAGTATGTAATTCACGTAACATACGGAGATATTCACAAACTCATTTCTTTGCAAGTATAAGTTGAGTATATCGTATCACAAGTCATTTTCACGTAGTAGCGAAACATTTGATTTAAAAATGGATTTGAACATCCATAAACTCTTCATAAATGGTTTCACTTGTAAAGCATTTCATTTGGAAGTGATAGTAAATCTTTTCAATAAATCATTCATTTGGAAACTATTGCCAGATTTCATTTGAAGGAGAGTTAAATCACTCACAAATCCTTTATAAGCTATTTCACGGGTAAAAGCATTTTACTTAGAAATAGTGACCAATCATTTCTTGGTAAATACTAGCAAATCATTTTATAAATCATTCATTTACAAACCATGGCAAGATTTCTATTTAAAAAGGAAGTTTGAACACTCACCTCGAACCACTCAAACTAGTGAGTAAAGAAGAACGCTAAACTTCGTTAGCTGGTTCACCCTCGACAAAATCTTGGCCACCTGAGCCAAAGTTCAACTATCAGATACTTGCCAAAATCTCATATTCCAAGTCTTAACTTAACTACTCCACAGAAGCACCAAACCCTCACTACTACGAAGTCTGGTTCGGGCCATATTTAAAATTACCTTTGTTGAAATAGTAAGGTCTCAACCTCAAAAATCATTATTTTCAAAATAACTTGACACTTACTCATAGTCAAAACTATACATTAATTTAAAATACTTCATACCAAGTTCTTATATTCGAAATCCATAGAATTTGACCCAAAATATGGTAAAACCCCCAAATTCATTCAAATGACACTTTTCATTCGAAATTCATGAAAAACTTCACTTCTCCTCTTTTAAAATTCAAACATTCCCTCCACTCAAACATACACTCGCAATTGAACAAAACACATATTTTCTTAGAAGAAAGTTCTTCAAGAACAAACACAAATTTCGAAATCAAGTATTAAATTTACCAAGCATGGGTTCGGCCATCACATCTATTTTCCTTCAAAATTCTCAACAACAAAACCCTACTTTTCTAACCATATCATCATATATTTCACAAATATCATTCAGATCCCAAACAGGTCCTCAAGTCAGCTACCTAAAATCCACCTCAAGTCCGCTACCTAGGTTGGGAATCCAAGAGCCCAACTCAAATGCTTCATACATAAGCATTCTTATCAAAATAAACCATGGATCTAAGCTATTTAACACTAATAAAGCTATATCTACAAGGTTCAAGCTTTATACCTTCAGATCGACTAGATCGACAAGATCCCAAGATCCACCGAGGCTTTGTGATATCTTCTCAAAATTGACCCCTTCAAAGCTCAACAACCATGAAAGCTTCGATCTTTACCCAAGATCTTTGAGTTTTGACGATGATTTTCAACTCTAAGCTCACGATCTACCAACACACCACTCAATCAAGCTTTGTTTCTTCTTTCTCTTTCTTTTCCTTCAAGATTTTGGACCACACTCTCTCTCTCTCTCCTTGGTTGGCTGCCATGGAAGGGAAAGAAATGAAGCCCACAACTCATCAATCAAGTTTCATAGATTCAAGTTGCTTGGAGAAGATAGAAAATGGAAAATCAAGCTTCAAACTCACCTCTTTTCTCCTCCAAGAATCGGACCAGCCCCTTCCTCTCTCTCCTTCGGCTGCAATAAGGGATGAAGATGATGGGCTTCAATGGTGTCTTGAAGAATCAAACAAGGAAGAAGAAGAAATGGAAGAAGGAAAGTTGGAATTCTCTCTCTCTCTCTCACTCTAGCTCTCGGCCCTCTCTCTCTCTTGTGCTCCAAAATGCAGCTGCAAAATGAGGAAGCAAGGATGCAAGGAACAAGGCTTTAAGGGGCAAAAGGAGTGGCTCTCCTTAATTTATGGAAAAGTTGTCTCATGACCACTTTATGTCGCGTCGAGCGCGGTATTCTAACTTACACTGGTTTCCTTCATCCCGACACTGTCTCACCATAATAATATTTCCAAAATATCACTACATATGCTCGGTTTCAAGTCCAAATCACTATTCACGTGTCGGAACAATTTTTTTTACGCTAAAATAGCCAAACCACCCACACCGGCAATAAATTTGTATAAAATTCTCTAAATTGGAAAATAATCACTTTAAACATATATTTACTCATATTTCAATAAATAAACATAATATAAATAATATTAGGCATTTGTAAAATAAAATCTGAATTTTGGGGCCCTCACACCTTGCCTCTTCATTTTTCAGCTGTAATTTTGGAGCTTTAGAGAGAGAGAGGGCCGAGTAGAGAGAGAGGGAAAAGAGAGAAAAATCAAGTCTTCTTCCATTCCATCTTCATCTTCCATTTGTTGAAGCTTCAAGACACCATTGGAGAGCATTTCTCTTGTTCCTTCTCTTCCTTGTTCAGCCGAGAGTGAGAGAGAGAAAGGGAGACGGAGCTGTGAGTGAGAGAGAGAAGGGAAGAAGGAAGAAAGCTTTATCTTATTTTCTTTCTTCTTAGTATTGAAGCTTGTGGAGGAAATCACCAAGAATCAAACTAGATCTTGGCTTAGTTTAAAGGGTCTCGAGGTTTCAAAGATTGGAAGATCATCCTTGAGTAGAGCAACACTAAATCTTACTTGATCCTACTAGATCTAGCTAGATCTTGAGGTATAAAACTTAAGTCTTTTAGTTTTGAATTAATTGGTGCTAGATCCTTCAAATCTACTGTTTATTTTGCTAAAAATGTTATTCTTGGATCTTTGAGTTGGGCTCTTGGATTCCCAACTTAGGTAGCTGACTTGAGGTGACCTCGTAGGTAGCGGATTTGAGGACCTGGTTGTGATTTTGGTTGTTGTTGATGAGATGAATTTATTTTGTGGTTAGAAAGTAAAAATATTAGTGAAAATTGTGAAGAAATGAGTTGCTTGCTGGCCGAACCTCACTTGGAAAGTTATGACGCTTGATTTCAAAATTTTATGATGTTTCTTTACCTGGTTTTACCCAAATAAATATGTATTATGTTCATTTATGAGTATATGCTTGAATGGAGTTAAAATCTTGAATTTTAATGGTAAAAAGTTGCGTTTTTCACTTATTTTTGGATAAAAGTATTATTTTGGTAGATTTGAGTACTTGAAATGTTTTGACTATTTTCTATGATTTTCGTGTGTCGAAACTTGGTGAAAATTGTACTACACACATTTTAAAATCTTGATTCAAGTTTTAGTATTGAACTTGAACCCAAAAAGGGGTGATTTTAGAGGTGAAAGATCTCACCCAATCTTGTTGTCTAGAGAAATGAGAAGTTGCTTGCACGGAATAATTATTTTGGAAAATTAGGTTTTAAATGATGCATCGTGTTCAAAAGGAAATTTTTATGTTATTTTTCGACTCGAGTGACTACTTTTCACTCAAAGAAAACTTGAAGGGGATTTTGAGAATCTTGTATCGAACTAGTGACTAGTTCAAATCTTGACTAGTCTTGAAAAGTGTCAATGTGAATCTTATTGCTTGTTTTACTTGATTATAGGACCTGGTGCTGACTTGGAAAGTGGTCCTAATTTGGATTGTTGATCTTACTTAAGTGGTAAGTATTCCTTACATGTTGTGTGAATTACATGCTTATGTGAATTAATACTTGAAGTTAATTTCCTCATGAGTATTAAATACTTGTTCCTAGGCGAATGTGTACTTTATGGCACTCGACCTAACTCTCATTATACTGCTCAACTATTTCTTATTCCACTGTTTGAATATTATTTGTGCATGACTGTAGGTCATGTGTACTTTAACACATTGGCTGAACAAGGCCTTTCTTCCTTTGTTATTGGCCTATACGAATCAGAAGCGGACTTGGTCGGGTAGGTTGGTAACCTAGGGCACTGTACGGTGTACTCGAGTATTACCACTGGGTGTTATAAAGAGGAGTAAGGGGTTGAGCGATTGACAACGCAACAGCTTCCAGTGAACCTCGTATCCTTTCACTGTGTGTTTTCTCATTTTATATGTTTGTATGCTCTCAAACTGAATTATATTGAATTATTGAGTGCTTAACTAATATATTGTTTCACTGCTACTATGAGATTGCATGTTATTAGGATCACTCACTGAGCTTTTAGCTCATTCCTTTCAACTTTGTTTTCCTTAGCAGGGTTTGAGAATGAAAGCCTCCAAGGATTGCACTAGATTGTTTGTTTGGAGACTTTAAGTTTTTATTTTGATGTAATTCTTGTATTTTGGGGTGTACATAAGAAATTCCGAATGGTTAAACTTTTGTAGTTGGAACTGAAATCTAGATGGTTGTAATTCTCTTATGAGGTTTAAGGTTTAAACGTTGCATTGGATTGGAAGATTAAGGTTATCCTATTATTCTAAAAGTACGTGCTCGCTAATGAATCATCGATTGTAGTGAGTCCAGGCGAGAGTTGGGTAGGTGGTCCGCCGAACCCCGAGGTGGGGCTGTCACACTTGTGATCTAGGACATGAGAGAAAATGTGTTGGACCATTGACCATGGAAACATTGAATTGCAAGTAGGTTTGCATAAGCTTTATCAAGATGAGATTTTCTTGTGTAGGGAGAAATGGCATCGTGGAGCCAGGTGAACTAATAGCCTTCAGAACCAAGGTCACATTCCATTAGAGAATCTCTGAAAGAGTTAATCTACCATTGTGGTCTATTGCTGCATTCGTGGAACTCCTCCTAGCTTCGAACTTTGTTAAAATCCCCCATACAAAGCCAAGGAAGATGGGAGTGTGATTTTAATGTTATGAATGTGGTCCAAGCTTCTCTACATTTAGAAACATCTGGGTTCACCATATACACCAATGACTCTCTAGGGTAGTTGGTCAAAATTTTGATGAATAACTGCATCAATATGTCTTTGAGAGCAATTGAGAATAGAGAAATCAATGTCCTTAGACTAGAGAAAAGCCAGACCAATTGAATGACCAATAGCATTCACAGAAGATAGAAAATTTTGGGAACCTTTTGTCTAGCTAGAACATAGATCTCACGAACTGTCCAAGAGTTCTAAGCCTTTAGTAGGACTGGCAAGAGGAGCGAGTCTCCGCTGCTTCAAAATTAGCACTTTTTTCCATCCATTCAAAATTAATCAATGGAGAGAATGTGTTGACTGTAAGGAGATCATCCTCATCAATTAACCTAGGTTTCTTGGAGATTTGCTTTAGATGACTTCCTTTTCCTTGGAGAGTTCTTTGCCTCAGTCTTCAGATTTTGATTATGAAGTCCAGAGCCTATTTTTCTTTTCCATGTTTGGCGCTTTGGGCCTTCTATTTGCAATGGAACTTGTACTAAAAGTGGACTTTCAATCTAGACTTAGGAAGTGTCTACTGTTGAGTGGAGAGAAGGCCCACAATAAGGTCCAGAGTCAACCAACATATTGTTTGAAGAATCAACATGCATATCCATTGGGGAATAATCACCTTCACTTGTAATGATACCTAGAAGTTAAGCCTATTTCCTTTTCAGTAATAATGACTTTAGTAGATATATTCTTGCTTTGATTAGAAGAGGATTAAGATTTTCTTAATAATGCTAGATTATCATCTCCATTAATGGGTTGTGATTGCACATTAACAGGTGTTGGAGATCCATCCATTTCCTTATTTGAATTTTTATCATTTTGAACCTTTTCCCACCTACCATCTAATTTGGCAATAGAATTAGTACGGATTTCCTATGGGACAAAACCTTTCTCAATGTTGATTGTTCTATTTCCATAATTCTTCCCCATATCTTTCATGCAAGTAACAGAGGAAAGGCCACTATTTAGCTTCATCTAGGACTTGAATGGGAGTTCTTTTTCGTCAAGCATTGGATCAGAAAAACGCTCTTCACATTCTCAGTCTCCATGACCAAATCACCCATAGAAGAAACATATATTTGGAAGTCTTTTCTATTGTAGAAAAAATTTGAAGACCTCGTTATCATATGAAATTGTCATCATCTACTACAAAGATTGGGTGATATCTAAGGAAACTCATATTCATAGATATTTTCCCAAAAAGCACCATCTGAATCTATTTCAACTTCCTTAAAAGAGCCCAAGTAATTTCCAATTAATCTTGCTAACTCGAAAGACATCATGTTTAATGCGACATTGAAAACAACCCAAAATGAGCAATGGATGAACAAAATTTTCATTGGTGGAGTGTTCCCTTTGTAAATAGAAAGAACTAATCGCTTCTGATCAAAAGACTATGGTGTACCTTGAAGCATATGAGCCTTGTCCACAGGATGGAAAAATTTGAATAAGATAGTGCTGTCTGTGAGGGCCTCAAAAATTTATTTTTAATATTGTTAATATTTATTAATTTAAAAATTGTTATTATTAACATTAATTCGTTTGACTATTTTAATATCGTACTCAAACATATTTTCCAGAAAATTTAAATGAAAATTCAATTTATATATTTATTTTTATTTTTGGGTGATTTAAATTTCATTTCACACATATTTTCTCGTAGATTTTCAGTATTTCGTCTATCTTTTCAAAATTTGCTCTTTTAGTATTAATTAGTGAGAAAATGAGAAAACACATTTTTCGAGGCAAAAATTCGGGTAGTGAGTGACGTAGCGATGGAATATAAGGATGATCACTCGTAGGTTAAGAATATAATCAAGGGACTATAAGTGAATTAGTAAAGGTGAGATTAAGTAGGGTTTTGAAACCTTAAAACCTAGTTGGACAAATTTCCCGAAAGTTAGGATTTTAACCTGCGAATGTTTATCCAATTAATTTCCTCCAATTCACTTTAAATTTTTCCTCTTCCTTTCTCTCTCCTCACCGAGATTATCCCCTTTAATCTCCTAGCTAAATTAGTTATTCTACTTCCTCCAAATTGAATTGCAAGACATGGAAATTTAAATGAGAAAATAACCCTTGAATTAGGGCTTTATGTCTTGTCAAAACTTTATGACCAAACAACCAAATTTTCTTTCCCTTTTCTTCCACTTTCCAGCCGGCTCTTTCCTCTCTTTTTCCTTAGCAAAAACAGCTTCTCATCTCCTCTTCAAGCCCTCCATTTCAGCCGATCTTGTTGCTCCATCTTCGTCTCAAAGAAGGCCTTCCATTTCCTTGCAAAACACTTTCTTAGAAGACTTGAAGACTTGGAGAACTTGAAGGGGAGGACTGCCCGACTCTTAGTGGTGGAAAGGGGGAGCTTTGGGTGGTGAATTTTGGGCTTCCTAATCTTGCTCAAGCAACTAGAGGAAGAGGTAATCATCCTACTCTTAAGATGATGAGCTTTAAGTTTGATTCTTGGAGTTTAGTTGGTAAGTTTCATTAGTATTAAGCATTTGTTGATTATGGTTGTTGAGTGAGCTCTTGGAATCCCACAAGTATGTGAATTTGCTTCTTAGCATGAAAATGGTGATGTGTGTGTGTGTGGATGTTGGAATTTGTGGTTCAAATTGGAGGAAAAACCTCAAGGGGAAAACCGAATGGAGAGGAGGAAATGGGGGGATGAAAATTTGCCGTGTTCCCTTAATGTTTGTGGCTGCAATTTTTGTATGTTTAAGGGCTGATTCTAGTGCTTAAATGATGAACTTTGAGTTGTTAATTTTCTCTACAAAAGCCCCTCAAAGTTTTAGTCAGAATGGCATGAGAAAATTCTGCTTTGAAAGCTTAAGTGTTGGCTGAAAATCCTGCTATGATTTCCCTATTTTGTGGCTGCGTTTTTGCAAGCTTGAAGACTAAATGTAATGCTTAAAATGCTGAGGTTTAAGTTGTTAAAGTTTCCCACAAAAGCCCTCTAAAAGTTGTAGTAATAATGGTTGTTGAGTTGGAACCAAAATCTGGAAAATTTGGAAGAGCTGCTGTCCGAAATCTTGGGTCTGTTTTGTGCTAAAATTTGACAAAAGCCATCATCATTTTTTATCACCATTAGGTTTAGGAAGGTCAAACCTATGTTGGTTTCGAAAATGTGGTCATTTGGTGGTAGTTTAGATAGGTTAGAAGTGACGAGAAGAAGAATACCAAAACTGGGCAGATTGGGAGCAAGGATGCGGAGCCAAATTTGAGCATTAAAAACACTGTCTTCCCGTGAGATTTTTTGGCTAAATTTTGGTGTGGAAATAATCTATATATATAGAGTTAGTGTACCGAATTTGGTGATTTTTGAGTAAGAATTCATCACTCAAAAGAAGCTCCAAATACTGCCCTGTAAACTGGATTTCAGAAAACGCAGGTTTTTGAACCAGCCATGTTTGGATAGTCATAATTTCTTGCTCGAGAGTCAGAATTGAGTGCCGTTGGTGGCGTTTGAAACTCCATGCATAGGAATTTAAACTTTGTAAATTTTAGAGGCTAATTCATTTGCTACAATGTTTGGTGAAATTTCAAAGTTGGCTGGAAAACCAACCTGTTATGTTCTGTTTTGTACTGTAGCAGTTTCTTAATCGAAATTCTGGGCAGTTTTTATCCAGAATTTTATCTTGATGCCTTCTACAAAGTTTTATAACTTTAAATGAGGGTTCCAACGGTACCAAGCTTGCAAAATTTGGACTTATATAACTTAAGTTACGATTTTTCAAAGATTTCTGTTCAAGTAGGAAGTTATCGAACTTGATTTCTTTCTTGAATAAGAGTTAATTGGTGAACTAGGAACTTATTTTCATTGCTTTTTAAATATTTTAGGAAGTGGTGCTGAATTGCAAAGTGATCCAAACTTGAACTCCGAGACCTACTTTGTCGATGAGTTTCCAATGCATGTTAAATGCTTTGTGTGTGAATGTGTTACATGAAATTCATCGTGTTTAATACGTGGAATGTGGAATTTGAAATTGTTGAACCACTCACTTAAGGAGAGTATACTTTATTGCTCTCTTTTAAGTTGAGTCGGTGATTTAGTGTTTTGCATGAATATATACACACTAATAAGGAGAGTGTGTATAAAGTGTTATAAAACTACTCTTGGCCGCGTCCCTTGAGTAGTTAAGTGTTTTGGCGTGCGGGCCCGGTAGGGGATGTTTGGTGGAAGGAGATTGGTGTGAAGAGTCGTTTATTTGGATTGGAAAGTCGACGGAGTGTCGGCTACTTTAAACACTCGTGAACCGTTGAATTGAGCTCCTGAGAGCTCCCGTATCCTTCTTGTGTGTTTCTGTGTTTATTTTACTTGTTTTAATTATGTTATTTACTTCGCTTTATGCATGTACATGACCTTTTAGAAATTCACGAGCTTTTAACTCACCCCCGTTCCCATTTGTTTTTCCTTAACAGGTGATGAGAATCCAGGAATCTAGTTAGGCCTAGAACTTGGTTTTTGATCTTTTGTCCCGAGAGTGGAGGAAAAAAAAATGAAAAAAAAGAATGGCTTGTATATTCTTTTGTTATGAATATTTTGACTCATGGGAATGTAATAGATTATAGAACAAGGTTTTAAGTGCTTTTGACCTAACGATTATATTCTAAGCTTGAATGTCAATTTTATAGTTTCTTATCTCTCTGCTAATGTGGACTTTAGAATTATCTTTCAAAGTTAGTATTTCGAATGCTTGAGTCCTGGCGAGAGCCAGGCAGGCAGCCCGCCAACCCCTTTGGTTAGTCTTAGGGGGAAGTGGGGCTGTCACAGGTTGTATCAGAGCTTAGGATTCAGATCTCTGTAGTGTATCCTAGGCTTAAAATTGTTTAGGATACCGGCCTGTGGTGCTTGAGTGTTTCTTGATTGAAAAGATGAGCTTGGTACTCGATGACTGGATGAGAGAAATGGAAAAACTGATAGGAATTGACATGGAGGGACTAAGACCTTAATTCTGGATGTGTGCTAGTAAGAGATCTTCTTAAGAGTGTGAATAACTATAACCCCTTCCTAATTGTGGTTGGTGTTGAATCGAGAGCTCTCTGTTGTGGCTAGTATTTGAGGAATCTTAGACCGGGGAGATATTAAATTTCTAGTGATCCAATTGGTGGATGATTAAGAGATACCTTTCCTAAGCTCTACTTGCTATTATGTGATGTGCGATTTTGAGATCTAATGAGAGTTAGCAAGGAAGTGTTCTGATCGAGGTTCCCTTGTTTGTTTTCCATGAAGTTTTAAATTTTATATCTTCGGTCTATTTTAAACATTCTTTTATTTAACCTCATCACGCATGTTGAGTTTTCATGATTTGGACAAGAAACTGGGGCGGTTTTGGAAGACAAGAGGTGTTTTAATTTTGAAAATTTTGGCAACTTTACACCTGAGGTGTGAAGAGATATTTACTAACTTTTAAACTCAACATTTGACAGAATCACAAAACATCTTACACCTTATTCTTGTAATAAAATAATCTGAGTATGTACGAGGCATATTACTCAATTTACTCGAAGAAAACTTAATGAGTTTGAATGCCATTGAAGATTTTAACCTTGAAAGTTTTCACCACTTGTAACTACACTAATTTCCATAAAACCTTTATATACATTGTTGCATTACGTATGTTTTGGCTCGACAAGGGTCTTAGTTTGAGAATGAGAGTGCGAACCCGTAAGTTGGAACTCGTATCTAAGCATGAATATTTTGCGAAATCAAGGTTGACTTTTAGAGTTGAAACCTCTTGGAACACTGAAGTCAATCTATGACTGAGGGATTATGGAAGGGAAGATTGATAGATAGTCTTGTGTAATCCAATGGGATCCTAATACTTGATCTGAGCCGAAACTAAACTAGGAGATTAGATCTACTAGTGTTATGATTGATTGACCTAGTTGCGTACTTAGTAAGGTTCTCCCTTGTGAACTTAATGATTGCTTTTTATGTATCTTGTGATTGGTCCTATGGACATGTTTTAACCCTTTTGTAAAGAGAAACCACTAAGAATGATTCTCGTCTTTGTGGGTGCATGTTTATTTACTGTTTTTACTATTGTATTTTGTGTGGTGAAATGGCCATGAAAGTGATTTTTGTGAGTTCTTTAGTAATAAACATGCCACCGTGATGCACTTGACTCTCTCGGAATATATATATATGAAATTTGATCAATTTTGTAAAATTCTCTCGTTAGTTCCACAATTTAATTTGTTAATTGCTTATTTTACTTTGTGTTATTTTATTCTATTTTATCTCATTGTATTTCATTTTCGTATCTCCTTTTTTTTTTTAAATGTCTTCCTTCTATAAAGATTATGTACAGTAGACGAGGCCGAGGCCGAAGTCAAGACCCAGAGCAAAGGGTTAGGCAACCCCAAAACATGGGAGATAATCAAGAGTCAAAGTAGAGGGTTAGTGAATAAGGGTAAAGAGATAATTCGTGGGGTGTATGTTGCATTTTATTGAAATTAAAGGGAGTTAAGTGCGAAAGAGGCGAACTAATGAATAAGATAAGACTTCGCTAGAGTTTCAAGCTATAGAAGGGTGACAATTGGCATTACCTCCGCCACTCATTCCTTACAAGACTTCAATTAATCTTCATTCTACCATTTCATTTTGACTTCACAAGAAACAACTAGAGAGAGAAAGAGAGTCTTGCTTCATATTTTATCTTCATTCTTGCTTTCATCTTTCAAGAAAATCACCAACACGAATCTCCATTCTCTTCCTTTCTTGTAGCCAGTTCTATAGAGATGAGAGAGGCGAGATTTTTCAGCAATTTTCTTCACCTTTTACTCTTTTCTAGCTGGCTCTTCAAGCTCCAAATAGAGGAGGAAGATTTCATCTTTTCTTCCATAAATTTTGCTTCAAGACCACTATCACGTCCAACTTCACTTGCCCCTTGATTAAGTTTGAGAGAAAGGTAAATCCTGTGGTGAATCTCAGAGATCTAAGACTTATCTTGACTAGAATTGAAACTATGCTAGTGGGAAGAGCTTGAACTTTTAGACCTATAAGTTTTACGGTTTAAATCTAATGATTTATGGCTAGATGAGTTTAGGTTATTGAAGGGATCTCTTGAAAACCGAGTACCAGGTTAGATGACTTGAAGATTTTCCATACTTTGTAGTGTAAACTTGTTGGTGAATCTTGATGGTTAATAGCTTGATATATGTCGATTGTTATGTATTATGGTTATTTCATGAGATTGATGAATTATAGTTGTGAGATTGATGCGAGAATCTTGGTAGAATCTCCAGAAATACCCCCTACTGGCCGAATCCGTTCAATTACTTTTAGCCCTATTTTCTTACAAATTTTTGGTAAAATATTGCTCAATAATCTTTGTTCAATGTTAACTTTTAAATGTGAATTTAGAAGTTAAAAAGGGATAATTTCTTGAACTTTGTTCTGCTAGACATCTCCTCAGGGAGCATTGCACAATTTTAGAAAATTTTGATATCGCGGCGTAAAACAAAATTTCAATTTGAGTTTTGCTTGTTAGGTTTGAAACTAGACAAGAGCTTTTCAACCTTGAAAATTTTAAATTTTGCTCAATCTCTATAAGTACCAATATTTTTCCAAAGTTCACTAAAATGTCAAACCTATTCTTTTTTTCTACTTGTTAAGCTATAACTTGAGGTCAAATTTGTCTTCTTTCCATAATTCTTCCCCATATCTTTCATGCAAGTAACAGAGGAAAGGCCACTATTTAGCTTCATCTAGGACTTGAATGGGAGTTCCTTTTCGTCAAGCATTGGATCAGAAAAACGCTCTTCACATTCTCAGTCTCCATGACCAAATCACCCATAGAGGAAACATATATTTGGAAGTCTTTTCTATTATAGAAAAAATTTGAAGACCTCGTTATCATATGAAATTGTCATCATCTACTACAAAGATTGGGTGATATCTAAGGAAACTCATATTCATAGATATTTTCCCAAAAAGCACCATCTGAATCTGTTTCAACTTCCTTAAAAGAGCCCAAGTAATTTCCAATTAATCTTGCTAACTCGAAAGACATCATGTTTAATGCGACATTGAAAACAACCCAAAATGAGCAATGGATGAACAAAATTTTCACTGGTGGAGTGTTCCCTTTGTAAATAGAAAGAACTAATCACTTCTGATCAAAAGACTATGGTGTACCTTGAAGCATATGAGCCTTGTCCACAGGATGGAAAAATTGGAATAAGATAGTGCTGTCTATGAGGGCCTCAAAAATTTATTTTTAATATTGTTAATATTTATTATTTTAAAAATTGTTAATATAAACATTAATTCGTTTGACTATTTTAATATCGTACTCAAACATATTTTCCAGAAAATTTAAATGGAAATTCAATTTATATATTTATTTTTATTTTTGGGTGATTTAAATTTCATTTCATACATATTTTCTCGTAGATTTTCAGTATTTCGTCTATCTTTTCGAAATTTGCTCTTTTAGTATTAATTAGTGAGAAAATGAGAAAACACATTTTTCGAGGCAAAAATTCGGGCAGTGAGTGAGTAGCGATGGAATATAAGGATGATCACTCGTAGGTTAAGAATATAATCAAGGGACTATAAGTGAATTAGTAAAGGTGAGATTAAGTAGGGTTTTGAAATCTTAAAACCTAGTTGGACAAATTTCCCGAAAGTTAGGATTTTAACCTGCGAATGTTTATCCAATTAATTTCCTCCAATTCACTTTAAATTTTTCCTCTTCCTTTCTTTCTCCTCACCGAGATTATCCCCTTTAATCTCCTAGCTAAATTAGTTATTCTACTTCCTCCAAATTGAATTGCAAGACATGGAAATTTAAATGAGACAATAACCCTTGAATTAGGGCTTTATGTCTTGTCAAAACTTTATGACCAAACAACCAAATTTTCTTTCCCTTTTCTTCCACTTTCCAGCTGGCTCTTTCCTCTCTTTTTCCTTAGCAAAAACAGCTTCTCATCTCCTCTTCAAGCCCTCCATTTCAGCCGATCTTGTTGCTCCATCTTCGTCTCAAAGAAGGCCTTCCATTTCCTTGCAAAACACTTTCTTAGAAGACTTGAAGACTTGGAGAACTTGAAGGGGAGGGCTGGCCGACTCTTAGTGGTGGAAAGGGGGAGCTTTGGGTGGTGGATTTTGGGCTTCCTAATCTTGCTCAAGCAACTAGAGGAAGAGGTAATCATCCTACTCTTAAGATGATGAGCTTTAAGTTTGATTCTTGGAGTTTAGTTGTTAAGTTTCATTATTATTAAGCATTTGTTGATTATGGTTGTTGAGTGGGCTCTTGGAATCCCATAAGTATGTGAATTTTCTTCTTAGCATGAAAATGGTGAAGTGTGTGTGTGTGGATGTTGGAATTTGTGGTTCAAATTGGAGGAAAAACCTCAAGGGGAAAACCGAATGGAGAGGAGGAAATGGGGGGATGAAAATTTGCTGTTTTCCCTTAATGTTTGTGGCTGCAATTTTTGTATGTTTAAGGGCTGATTCTAGTGCTTAAATGATGAACTTTGAGTTGTTAATTTTCTCTACAAAAGCCCCTCAAAGTTTTAGTAAGAATGGCATGAGAAAATTCTGCTTTGAAAGCTTAAGTGTTGGCTGAAAATCCTGCTATGATTTCCCTATTTTGTGGCTACGTTTCTGCAAGCTTGAAGACTAAATGTAAAGCTTAAAATGTTGAGGTTTAAGTTGTTAAAGTTTCCCACAAAAGCCCTCTAAAAGTTGTAGTAATAATGGTTGTTGAGTTGGAACCAAAATCTGGAAAATTTGGAAGAGCTGCTGTCCGAAATCTTGGGTCTGTTTTGTGCTAAAATTTGACAAAAGCCATCATCATTTTTGATCACCATTAGGTTTAGGAAGGTCAAACCTTTGTTGGTTTCGAAAATGGGGTCATTTGGTGGTAGTTTAGATAGGTTAGAAGTGACGAGAAGAAGAATACCAAAACTGGGCAGATTGGGAGCAAGGATGCGGAGCCAAATTTGAGCATTAAAAACACTGTCTTCCCGTGAGATTTTTTGGCTAAATTTTGGTGTGGAAATAATCTATATATATAGAGTTAGTGTACCGAATTTGGTGATTTTTGAGTAAGAATTCATCACTCAAAAGAAGCTCCAAATACTGCCCTGTAAAACTGGATTTCAGAAAACGCAGGTTTTTGAACCAGCCATGTTTGGATGGTCATAATTTCTTGCTCGAGAGTCAGAATTGAGTGCCGTTGGTGGCGTTTGAAACTCCATACATAGGAATTTAAACTGTGTAAATTTTAGAGGCCATTTAATTTGTTACAAATTTTGGTGAAATTTCAAAGTTGGCTGGAAAACCAACCTGTTATGTTCTATTTTGTACTGTAGCAGTTTCTTAATCTTAATTCTGGGCAGTTTTTGTCCAGAATTTTATCTTGGTGCCTTCTACAAAGTTTTATAACTTTAAATGAGGGTTCCAATGGTACCAAACTTGCAAAATTTGGACTTATATAACTTAAGTTACAATTTTTCAAAGATTTTTGCTCAGGTAGGAAGTTATCGAACTTGATTTCTTTCTTGAATAAGAGTCAATTGGTGAACTAGGAACTTATTTTCATTGCTTTTTAAATATTTTAGGTAGTGGTGCTGAATTGCAAAGTGATCCAAACTTGAACTCCGAAACCTAGTTTGTCGGTGAGTTTCCAATGCATGTTAAATGCTTTAATTTAAATGCTTTGTGTGTGAATGTGTTACATGAAATTCATTGTGTTTAATACGTGGAATGTGGAATTTGAAATTGTTGAACCACTCACTTAAGCAGAGTATACTTTATTGCTCTCTTTTAAGTTGAGTCGGTGATTTAGTATTTTGCATGAATATATACACACTGATAAGGAGAGTGTGTATAAAGTGTTATAAAACTACTCTTGGCCGCGTCCCTTGAGTAGTTAAGTGTTTTGGCATGCAGGCCCGGTAGGGGATGTTTGGTGGAAGGAGATTGGCGTGAAGAGTCGTTTACTTGGATTGGAAAGTCGACGGAGTGTCAACTACTTTAAACACTCGTGAACCGTGGAATTGAGCTCCTGAGAGCTCCCGTATCCTCCTTGTGTGTTTCTGTGCTTATTTTACTTGTTTTAATTATGTTATTTACTTCGCTTTATGCCTGTGCATGACCTTTTGGAAATTCACGAGCTTTTAGCTCACCCCCGTTCCCGTTTGTTTTTCCTTAACAGGTGACGAGAATCTAGGAATCTAGTTAGGCCTAGAATTTGGTTTTTGGTCTTTTGTCCCGAGAGTGGAGGAAAAGAAAAAGAAAAAAAAGAATGGCTTGTATATTCTTTTGTTGTGAATATTTTGACTCATGGGAATTTAATAGATTATGGAACGAGGTTTTAAGTGCTTTTGACCTAACGATTATATTCTAAGATTGAATGTCAATTTTATAGTTTCTTATCTCTCTACTAATGTGGACTTTAGAATTATCTTTCAGAGTTAGTATTTTGAATGCTTGAATCCTGGCGAGAGCCAGGCAGGTAGCCCGCCAACCCCTTTGGTTAGTCTTAGGGGGAAGTGGGGCTGTCACACTATCTCCTATTATGTATGTGACAAACCATGCGGAGGATTCCATACCTCTTTCAAAGTCATTACTAAAGCTTCTATATTAACAGGCTTCGTGGAAATGATTTTTCCAAGTAGACATAGAGAAGCCTTGTGTTGTGTGGAAGCACAAGATGATGAAGCAAAACTGACAGGATTTGTCTCATTCACCCGGAGTGATAATTTGGCACACAGTTTCTCCAACTTTCCAGCCATTAAGGCCTTGTAATTGTACAAACACAGTTGGGCCAAGTAGAACATTAGAAAAGAAAACTCACCCCAAATACATGCCTTAAATGTGACTGCATAACAAAAGAAAACTAAGTAAATGAAGTTTAGATGTGGAAAAACCAAAAAGGAGGAATGAGGGAGAATATCTCTAGAAATAAAGAAACTATATGAAGGCAGGAGAAACATAAGTCAGAAGAGAGTAGATAATGATTTGGAGAGAAAGGAAGCACACTATTACAGAAAAATTAAACATCCACCAAGATTTAACCTAAACCCTAGGAATGGCAAAAGCCTTGCATGTGCAAGGAGGAGACCCATAGAGATAAAACTCATGAGATATTTTATGTTTTTAGTTTACCGAGTTAGTATATGTTTTCTCTCTACTTAAACACATTGGTTACTGATTCAAGCAAATCATATTAATGTTTAGTTTTTCCATAATTTACATAGATAATTTATATTAATGGCATTTTATTTAATTAGTTCCCTCCTTCGTTTAAAAGACTGGTACCGACTTTTGTACCTTCCTTAGTTATAAGTGTAGTACTTATCCAATCTATATAAAAGTTAAAACTTAACAACCGTCTTATATCAATGACAACATTAATCAAATTTCCTCACACTTAATTCATCTCCTAATCAATTTCTCACAAGTTAATTAATACTTGTTAGCTTTCTTTCATGCCAAACATTTCTATTCATTTTTTGTTCTTATATGTTGATCTACGATTGCTCTAAATTCTACTATAGTTGACCAATAAATTACTAGTTAATAACTGACTACTTAATAGTATAAGATAATAGTTCAAATATTATCATGCATCTCCACTTTTAATAATGCCTAATAAATTGTGGAAGAAAGGCAGTTTGGTACAAAATATTTGGAATCCATGAAATTTCAATTTCTAAAGTTTCAACAAAAACAAATGTGGTCTTAATATTGGCATCTGGTATAATTTTAGTCCTAAATGTTTTGGTAAAAACAAATTTATCCTGAACATTTGGCACTCATTGCAATTTTAGTCCCTAAAGATTTGGCAAAATAAAATTGGTGCTAATGTTTTTGATTTGAACCAGATTGAAAAAAAAATGATGGATTTTTTCATTTAATGATGGAATCATCCATATGCAATCTACTTTTTTAATAAATTAAATTCTATAAAAAGAAGAAAACAACAACTAAATTTGAATGATGATAGTCAAGAAAAATTAAAGGAAATTTGTTAAACTACACAAAAATTAGGTATTTGGGTTCTTTGATTGGGGGAGGTAGGGATAGAAAGTGAAAATGAGTTTTGGATCCATAAGTTGGGTGCTCTAACTAGATTTAGTTTTATAGTTTAAAATTTTTCTTTTTTCATTCTCTTTTAGTAATTAATTAGTTAGTGTATGAATCATTAGTTATTAATCTTACTATTTAAAGTTAGTTGCTATTTTTCTTTTTTACACTTAAATCTAATATAATGGATACATGACTACACATGACTAAATTACATCAGTATTGGAAAAAATTCCAAATGTCCTAAACTTGCTTTAAATTGGATACATGTTGGGGACCAGATTTATGCTTACTAAAATTTGAGGGATTAAAATTGCACATATGTTAAACGTTGGTGCTAGACTTATTTTTGCTTAAACTTCAAGGTTAAATAACAAAACTTTCCATGCTTTGGCAAATGTTTAACTTACCTTCTTATAATTTGGAAATCTAACCTAGCGCCTCTTAGTTTGAAGTATTTTGGAATTTGGATAGAAAATGTTAAAACTTACCATGTTTATGAATAACATGTGTCTCCTGCATGTGGTTTCAAAACCCCCTATAGTTTAAAGAATGTTCAACTAACCCCCTATTGCTTCAAAACTTATAATATAGCCCCTTATTGTCAGTAAAAAATTTTTATTCACAACAAAAATCATCGAAAATAACTTGGCTTGTGAAAAATATTCATTTGATAAGACTTGGCAGGTAAAACATATTTTTAACAAAAATTATGATTTGACTTGTCCATTTTACCCATTAACATGAAATAAACATACCTAAATGTAATTTATCATTCGTTTGAACTTGAAGAAGAGAAAGCAATAAAATTGGAAAGAGAAAGGTTTATCTATATAACTCATAGTGATAAGTATATATTTTACCTGTTTTTAGTTAGGTATTAGTATATGTTTTTGGTGTGTTTTTAATAAAAACAGATTTAGTTGTTTTTTTTATTCAAGTAGGGTTTCATGACTAAATTATGCAAAAATGTGGATTAATATGTTAATTTCTTATATTTTTGTAGGTTTTGAAACTTAATTGAGATTAGATAGAAAAATAAAGGATTAATGCAAACAAAGATGGTCACAAAAACCACATTAAAATTGATATGCGAGGTAGAAATGTCAAGAAATAGCTCATGGATCTCTAAAACTCATGTCTCAAAAGAGAAAAAACAAGAGAGCGGAAACATGAGATGGATTCGTGAGGCTTACCTCATGGATCTAGTCTGTGTTTCCCTGATGTTGACACATTTCAGTTGTTTTTCAACTAACATCTCATTTCCAACTCATTTCTAGCCATTTCCAGTTTAGAATTTCGGTTGTAGCTGCACAAGATGAACTTGGAGAAGTGTAGAATCACATTATGACAATATTATGAAGACATTTATCCTTCTCAAATATATATAAATATTTCTTGTACTCCATTAATTTAAGCATTATTGTACAGGGTAGAAATAGTTGAGGAACCAGAGTTTAGTTTTAGTTTTTTAGTTTTACCTTTATTTTCATATTGCGAGTTTTATTGTGAGGGCTTCAAAATTTAATTTTATTTTAAAATGCATACTAATGTTTATAATATATTTATTCACTAAAATATTAGTTAATTTATGCTTCAAGTTATTATTTTCTAATTTAGAGAATTTTTTGTGAATCAATTGCCGATGTTTGGTTTCGGCCAGTTTAAGCATCAATTTTTGAGTCGTGACGTGAATAGTAACTCTAAGATGAAGCCAAGCGTATGTAGAGACTTAATCGAGATATATTTATGGTAGAGCAGTGCTGAAAGAAGAGAAACCAGTGAAAATTAGAGTGTCGTGTGTCGACGCGACAAAAAGTGGAGTTTGACCACTTTTTCCCTAAATTAGGGATCACCACACCTTTTGTCTCTTAAAAGCCTTGTTTCTTGCTCCAAGCCTTTTCATTTTTCAGCAGCCATTGAAGCTTGAGAGAGAGAGAGAAGGGCAGGTTAGAGAAGAAAAATTTCAAACTTTCTTCTTCTTCCTCCTCCTCAATTTTCCTTGTATCTTGACCACCATTGGAGAGCTTCAACTCACTCCTTGTTGCTGCCCATTCCAGCCGTGTGTGAGGGAGAGGAAGAGTGAGGAATCTGAGAGTGAGAAGGAGAGAGAAAGTGAGAAAGAAAGCTAGTTTTGTTCTTCATCTTCTTGTTCTTGAAATTTGTGGAGGAAACACCAAAGATCAAGCAAATCCTTGGCTAAGATTGGAGATTCTTGAAGTTGCTAAGCTTGGGGACTCATCCTTGGTTCGAGACTCACGAGATCCTACTTGATCTTACTAGATCTAAATAGATTTCGAGGTATAACACTTAAACCTCTTAGTTCTAACTTTATTAGTGTTAAATCTTGTAGATCTATGGTTTATTTTGCTAGAAATGATTATGTTCGGAACATTTGAGTTGGGCTCTTGAATTCCCAACTTAGGTAGCTGACTTGAGGTGACTTTTAGGTAGTGGACTTGAGGACCTGATTGTAGTTGTGGTTGTTGTTTGTGAGATGAGTTCATTTTATGGTTAGAATATAGGAATGTTGTTGAAAATTTTGAAGAAAAAGTATGAAGGCTGGCCGAACTTCACTTGGAAAGTTTTGATTCTTGATTTCAAAATTTTATGATGTTTCTTGATTTGATTTTGCTCAAAGCAACTTTGTACTATGAGTGTATGTTGATCTGGAGTAAAAATCTGGAATTTTTCATGGTTGTAGGTTGAGTTTTCATTGATTTTTGGAAGACTTCTTATTGCATACCAAGTGTTTGATAAATTGCCCCATTTTTGTGTCAACTTGAACTGCATATTTGCCTATGAAAATGGCCAAAACAATTCTTATGCAAAACATGAAAATTGTAGACATTTGAGTTAAGTTTTCACCTGAAAAATTTCAGAGCAATCGGAGCACTGTAACATGTGAAATGACCAAAATACCCCTGACTGCACAAAACCTTGTTTCCGCTGATAGTCTTCACTTTCAGCCAACTTTCCGAACTTTTTGGCACTTGTAGGAGATGAACCAAAACTTGAGTTTTATATCATTGAAATCTTTATGAGTCTAGTTTTAAATGCCACTGACGGCACTCAATTTTGATTTTTCTACATTGAGTTATAGTCTTTCTTCCAAAACTGCCCAGAAATGCTGTTTTCAACCCGACAGTTTTATTTTACTTCTGTAATCATGATTTTTTACCCTGAAAATACATGAACTGAATTTTTGGGTCTTCATATGAATTGTAGGTTTATGTCTTAGCTTCGAAACAGCATAAAATTCGTCTCAATCCGATGAGTGTAGCTCTAGTTATGATCAAAATACCAAAAGATGATAGAAACTTGATAGTTTGATGCCTACCAAATGTTTGATAAAATGTTTGTATGAAACTAGTGGTTATGCTTATGGACTAGTGGAATAACCTTGAACCTCTCTTAAGTGTCACTTTAGTTGATCAAGTGAGTAGTTTTCCCTCCTCGTTTGATAAGTAACCTAGTGTATACATGAGCGATGGTTTAAAAAGGGGGGATCCGCTAGAGATGGTTTGCTATAAGTGATCATTGGTTGTAATTGTTCCAGGCGCTCAAAAGGATTACGAGGGGAATCCCAAGATGGACGGGTGAAGGACTTGCTTGTTTGATTGCACTTTTGGTGAGTGTTCCACCTTCCTTTTCAAATGAAAACTCTTGCTAGTGTTTGCAAAGGAATAATGTGCTGAAATGATTTGCTAGTATTTCTAAGGGACGATTTACTGTTATTTCCAAGTAAAATTACTTTCACGAGTGAAATGATTTATGACTAATTTGTGAGCACTCCAACTTGTTTTCCATATGAAATGTTTTTACTGTTGCCAGTGATCTATAAAATAATTTATTTGTGTTTGCCATGAGTTTTATGGCCTGAGCGGAGTTATGTGCTACGTCCATGTGGGACGGGAGCCACCTCTAGAGATCCGTCTCAGTGCTTGAAAGGTTTGTTAGTGTTAGAGCAGAGCTATGTGCTACGTCCATGTGGGACGGGAGCCACCTCTAGAGATCCATCTCAACACTTGAAATATTTACTTGAGCGGAGCTATGTGCTACTCCATTTGGGGCGGGAGCCACCTCTAGAGATCTGTTCAGTAATGATATTTGTGGCACTACATCTTTTGAGTTAATTATGTTACACGCTCATCTTGCTTTTGATATATATATATATATATAGAAATGCCTATGTGTTGTGCATAAGTGAAATGAGCTTTTCTGAAAAGAATTACTCTTGTTTTAAGCTAAATGAGACATGATTAATTATCGTCCTACATGAAATGCTTTACTCATGATTTGAGATGAATGGTGAGTATTTCGGAAAAGTATTTATTATTGCTTGTTTTTATACTTGACCCACAATGTGAATTTGCTTAATTTTCAGAATCTCACTGAGCTTCTAACTCACCCTAAAAATATTTATTTTCCCTCCACAGGGCTCGAGGCAAAGGAAGCACTTGTAGAGACTTACTAGTGTGACAGGCTGGATTAACTCTAGTTCTATTTGGGTATATTATTTCTGATGTCTTGTGAAATAAACTTATTGTATTGAAGTAATTGGGAAGTAACATCTCATGGTTGTAATATGATTTTGAAATACTTGGATTATAAGTATTGGAGTTTAAATTGTAAGATTTAAGGTTATGTTATTATTTGGAAGTACTTGGATGTAATTGTTGGAGTGTTATTGTAATTATTAAAGGCTGGCACTGAGATTTGAATTTGAGGACTGTAGTGAGTCCTGGCGAGAGTTGGACAGGCAGTCCACTGATACCTTAGGGTACGCCCCAGGCAGAGGTGGAGCTGTCACATTTATAGTTAGAAGAGAGCTTTAAGGAGAAAGTGAGAGTGTTCTTTTCACTCTTGTACTTAGCATAGTTGAGAGATCAACTTGTGAAGGAACTCAAGAGTTCAACTTCAAAAAATTGAATAAGAAGTCTTCTTCCTAAAGTTTTGTCTCTCATGCTTAATTATCATGCTTTGTTGCAAGTTCTCTCTATATTTAGACATGCTGAATATTATGTTTATTTAAACTTTTCACCTCTTAGGGTGAAGATGAACATGTTGTAGTTTTAAATATAAAGTAGTTAGGTATGATTATATTCTCCATGATTTTGCTAGTTTAAGAAGTTATGCTTACTATTTATGGTTGTCTGGTCACCAGATATGAATTATTTGGTGACTGTTAAGCGATGACAGTTATCTTCATATAGATCTTGGCTTTTGAGCACTAACTTTATTCTCATGAAAGTAGTAAATATGGTTAACTGGATTTTATGCAATAATTTCATTGAGTTTATTTAACTTGTGTCTAATATTTTCTCTATGAAAGTAGGTTAAGAAAGGATTCAAGGTAGTTGAGAGATTGGTGAAAGTAATTTCTAATAATTATATGTTCATTGGTGAACGCGATGGCATGTTTTGGGAAGTTATTTCCTTAGCAAATCATTGGAGCAAGAACATAATTAATGTAGCTAACTTCTAATCTTGACACACCAAAAGATTCTAATTCTTGGGAATCTTCTACTTTATCTTTAAGCTAACTCATTCTAACTTGTTAATTTTCTTTAATTCTACTCCTTTTCATTTGGCTGCCTAATAAGGCTGGTTCTACCACCTGAATGGCTGGTTCTATTGCTTAATTACTATGGCCAGTTCTACCGCCTAACTATTATTTTTATGGTTGATTATACTGCGTACTTCTCTCTTTTAGTTTCTTTACATTTACTATAGCAGGTTGTACCACTTAATCTGTGACGATCCCACCTCTCCCTAGGGTTTACCCTAAGGCATCAGTGGGTTGCCTGTCCAAGTCTCGCTGGGACTCACTAACAATTCTAGGATATTTAAGACCATCGAGCCAAGAAACTACTTAACATAATAAGTGTCATTGTCTAAAAGTGCAAATTTCATTCAATACAACTACTACTATGGTTATACTTCAAGTTTACACAATTCAAATGACTTAAATAAGTACGTTAGCGAAAAATAGACAAAAGCTTGGCAAAACAAGTTCCACCAACTTTTTCACTTCAAATCCCTGTTAAGGAATAACAAACTTAATGAGATGAGTGAAAGATTAGTGAGGCCAAGAAAACAGACAGGCAAATAAGTAAAAGGAAAGACTACACTTCTATACATAGCAATAGGGGTGTCAACGGGTCAGATCCGGTCAGAATTGGTGATTCCGGACCTATCCGCCATGTAAAGTGAAGACCCGGATCCCCGATCCGGATCTGGATGGATCTCAATGTAGAGGATCCGGATCTGGGTCCGACCGGATCCGAGTCGGATCCGGATCCAATTCGGGTATATCCATTTTTAAGAATTAATTAAGTATGATAGTTATATTTACACATAAAATTTATTAATATAATATTAATAATATAATTAAATTAATTTTAAGAAATATTTAATTTATAAAAATTTATTTTTAATTGAAAAACAAGTAGATTAGTAGCAAATTTTAATAAAACATATAATTTTTTATTCAAATAATTATACTATTCTAATCCGGGTCCAAAACAGGTCGGAACATATAAATCCATATCCGACCCATTTTATTTTATAAATAAAACGGATCCGGGTAGATGGGTCTAGGATATGTTCCGGATCTGAAAAAATGGACTGGATCCGGGTCGAATCTGGGTCTGTGCTCGGTCCGTTGACAGGCCTACATAGCAAGGCATATCTCCATAGTATTCACGTAAGAGCACAGAAGAAACTAAATATGCATTCAAAGGAGAATAAGGGAGCTCTTAGAAGTTAATCCACTTTCATGTCTTTTAGTTGTATTCAGAAGTAGTTTCTATCCGTTGACACTCCGTCAACCAAGTAAGAAAAATTTCGTAGATCACCTGTGACAACCCCACTTCTCCCTAGGGCGAACTCTAGGGTATCGGCGGAGTGCCTGCCCGACTCTCGCCAGGACTCGATAGCTAATATAAACCAACAACCCACATCTTACAAAACTAAAACTTCCAAATTCAAAAGTCAACCAACATATATACATAAGTTTCACACCACCATTCCAACTTAAAACATAACAGGGTATTTAAGGATACAAAATCAACCTCTAAACTTATCCATGATAGGGTTTTTAGAACATTCTCCTTAAACAAAAGTACAACAAAACTTAAACTACTTGCATACTTCCAATCCTAAAGCTCAAGCAAATCCCCGCTAAGGAAAACAAAAGGAAAATAGGGTGAGGTAAAGCCCTGATGTTCCAAAGACAGGCATGCAAAATAGCAATTAGCATATTTGCACCTCAAAGATTTTGATAAACAATCACACTAGCACATTTGCAATAAAATTTGGAATTTCAAGTATAAGTGAGATGATCACGTAGCATTGTCAACCGGAGATGGTGCCTATGCTACTCAAGCCGCATTTCGACTGAGATCGGTGCTCACGAGGAGTTCAGCACTCAAGCTTCTCTTCTTGGAAGATCGTGCACAAGGATCACTTAAATAACAATTTAAATATAAAAGGATACAGATGGCTCTCAGGAGCCAAGTTCCACAACAGCAACTTGATCCATGTCCGTTGACACTCCGTCAACCAAGGAAATGCAAGAATTAATGTCCAGTAGAACCCCACTCATCAGCCATACCCGTTCACCCATTCTCCCACCTTACGGGTCCGAACACCAACACGGAGGTAATACCGAATATACCAAAACAAAAATAGGATCCAAGGGCATCATTAGTCTACTCGACCAAGCCCTAACTGGCTCGATTCGACCAATGAGCCAATGGAGTGGACTCCGATCACGAGTCCCAAGAACTGATAACAAGATTAGCCCTTGTGATATCACACAAGTGGCCATTTCACAGGCACAGGTAACAAGCACAGGTAAACAAGTTTCTAAACAGATTAGTCGATGGGATATTACCCAAATGACTCACAGATCAAATATAAGCAAGGGCCAAATCCACAAGTATCACGATATCAAGGATATATAGTTCAAGCAAAAGAAATCAAGTGTGATAAAGTACTCACTCGTCTCAATCATAATAACACAAGAGAGTGTCCAAGCCAACAGATTTCAAGTAGTTCACATAATCAAGTAGGTCAAGATTAGACAATCCAACTAGTCACATTTAACAAGTAAACAAGCATTGGAACACTCACCAAGCAAGTCAAGCAACTCAAACGCTCACGCCTTGATCACCCTCATTACCTCCTTCGAGTCCTATGTATATTCAACGTATACCATCATCAACTCAAGCAAAACAAAATAAATGCAACCTAATCAAGTGCAAAAATAAACGCTACTAACTAATGCATCTTTACTAGGAAATTCTAGGGCGATTCAAGTCACAAAATGATGAAACATTGAAGGTTTAGTGGATTCACAAGTCAAGTAGATATTTAGAATGAAATAAACGCGCAAAGATTCAAGAAACTTCAAGGTTCAACCAAGAGCAAGTTTATGACAAAACTAGAATTCGGGTGTATCAGTGGCCACTGTGCAGTCTTGGGAAAATGGACATATCTTGGTGTATAAAAATCAAAATTGAGTGCCATCAGTGGCTTTAGAAACTAGACTCATAGGACTTTCCAACGGTATATGTCTCAGCTCCTAGTTCGTTTCCTATCAATACCAGAAAGCCTAGGAAGTTGGCTGTTTTTTCATTTCTGACGAGGTGCAGGACAGAATTTTCTGTTCAAAAGTTGGTGTAATTCAAGAGGTTTTCACCCCTCAAAATAGATTGATTTCACTCCAATTTGATACAAAAATGTCTTAACAAGGTTTCTCAACAAGGATTAGTGAAGATTGAGCAAGAAGAAATCACAAAATAAGAGGAATAGAACCACAAACTTCTTCCATTTTCTTTAAAGTTCAAAGTAACTTCTATGCCTTTCTAGCATGCATATGAAAGAACATCAAGCACTTTCCTCAATGGAATAAGCATCATAGCCTAGTGATTAATGTTAATCCAAATATCAAACACCTTGTAGGCATAAAATCAAACCCATATTCAAGTTGCAACTACAAGCATTCAAGCCCAAAAACTAGGTTACCATGCATCAATCTTCCATAAACATCACCAACAACCTTCATTTAACTAACATCAAGAATCATAGAACTAGGGTTTTGGATAGAAAATACCTTATCAAGCCAAAGAAGTAACTCTTCACATAACCAAAATCTTTACCCTACTAAGCTTGAGGATTGATGACTAAGAGCTACTAACTTCCTCCCTTTGATTTCCTATTAAGCTAGAAGATGTGTGTTTTAAAGGGATAAGTTTGGAGGGAAAAGAAGTCATCAAGTCAAGGTTTAAATGCTAGGGTGACAAGTGGCAACTTCTTGGCCATTAGCTAACACAATCTCACTTAATTGCTTTCTAACTCCTCTAATTTGATTTGGTCTCCAATTAACACCAACATACCCTATTTTCTTAGCAATTAAGCCATGCAAGAAAATGCTCACTAATTCTAAAATGGAATTTTTGAAAATTCATTTAATCAACCCATGAAGAATGCAATTAGTGAAAACATGCCACAAATGCACTAAAGAAATTTATATGCACTTGAATAAATTAAAGGGTAATGTATGCATGAATTTTATTATTATATTTTTTTTTTAGGGCTCTCACATCACCACTTAATGCCATTCTCCGTCCACCGGGCTCGCATGCCAACAAGGGTGGTAATACTCGAGTTTACCCAAGCAAGTGGTCGACGAGATTACTCTCCAATCCACTTTCAAGTCAAGAGACCATGGCTTACCAAGCCCCTTGGCCAAGCCCTAGCCAGCCCGAGTTGAATGGGTCACTAATGGGTTTTGGGGCCCCGAGAACACAAGTAGGTCGAGGAGTCAACGCTCCACTCGACAAGCAGTCACAAGTACAAGTAGTTCAAGTTCAAGTACAAGCAAGAATCATCAAGTCAAGTAAGGGGTTAGATAAAGTACACACTTGCCTCAACAGGTCCATTAACAAGATTCACATTCAAGCATGTAACAAGTTCATATAGGGCATCAAGTCATGCACTTGGCACCCACCATAATTTCACAAGTTTTACTTGTCACTCAGAGCAACACTGGTTTCTTCACTTACGATCCCTGGAATAATAAGGCACATTTCAGGTAGTGCCTATTAGCTAAAATAGCCATACACAATCATGGATATCAATTTAAAACAAGATCGGAAACAAGAACAAGGGACATTGCATAGCATATTCCAAAAACTCATTATTTCTCTAAAACCTCATTATTTAATTTTCATAGTTAAAACTAAGAAATAACTTGAGCACACTCCCAAGAAGTCTTAGCAATTACCACTTCGCAAGACAAATGAGTTTGCTCTCTTTTAAGAGACTCTACTTTGGTCTCAATTTTCCGCTTAAGCAAAGATAAGATATAAGAACATTCGGTAGAATTAATCCAAATAACAACTAGTGTATCAAGCCAAGCATAAAAGTTGACAATTTCTTTAGTTCCACTTAGTGTTCATGCTATGCTAAACTTCACAAATATGAGTCATTTAGCTTCATTAGAATGTCATGGTTTATTCACTAAGTTTCATACATAAAAGTGCACTTAATATACATAAGCTACTAATTTGATTTGGATTGTCTAGATTCCTTGTAGTTTCTTGAAGACAAATCTGTTTGTGAGAAACATTTGCTACATTTCAAGTTGATAGGTCAACCTCAAGTTCTTAGCACATTTTAGGATGCATCTTGTGCAAATTTGCCAAAAGTGTCTACATAAGTATCACTACAAAGGTCTTAACAAACATGAAACACTCGGTCAGCAATATGATTATGAGCAAAGTTAGTTATCAAACTATCTAGTTTCTGTCGTTCTAGTGTTTTGGTCATAACGGGAGCTTCACTCATCGGATTGAGATGCATTTTATACCGTTTCGAATCTAAAACATAGACCTAAATTTCTTATGAAGATATCGAGATGCAATTCATTCATTTTCATGGTTAAAATTGAAATCTGAGAGGTTCAGAAAGTTGTAGGATAAAACAGGGTTTTTGGGTAGTCAGGGGTATTTTGGTTATTTCACATGATACAGCACTCTGATTGATCTGAAATTTTGTGAGTAGAAATTTACTCATCCTCTACTTTCATGTTTTGTGCAAGAGCTAATTTAGCCTTTAGCATAGCCAAAATTCACAATATTAGAAGTACTAGAAACTGTCCAGTCTGATCAGGGCATTTGAACAGTTTTGGGAAAAAGGTCGTAACCCAATGTAGAAAAGTCAAAATTGAGCACCGTTGTTGCGTTTGAAACTAGATTCAAAGATCTTTCAGAGGTATAAAATTCAGAGCCTAATTTGTTTCCTACAAGTGCCAAAAAATTTGGAAATTTGATTGAAAATGCTCTCTGATTTGCAGTCCTACTTTATCAAATTCCAACAAGAAAACAAGGAAGAAAGTTCATAGTTTTGGTTCAAATTTAACATACAAGAAAGGCTTAAGGAATTACCAAGTATCTTAAGCAAGGATGCACCAAAATAACACACAAAATAAGGAAACAAAGCTAGTCGAACCAGCTGGGAAGTTTGGCCAGCAAAGGTAGCAAATCAGCCTTGATTTCTTCCAGCTTCCAACTTTCAAATTGCATGATCACACACTTACTAAAAATTGTTATAAACATACTTTAGGATGGAATTTATACAAGTTTATCAAAGGATTTTAACACAAAACATCACTAAAGAATCCCTAGCAATTTGTCAAACACATGGCATGCACAACTTCAACCCTACTCCCAACTTTCAAACTACTAGAAATCCTTGCCTTCCTTTGCTTCTTTCAAACTTCAAAGATCAACCACCACCTCCAACATCACATAACTTTCAATATAAGCTTCATAATGTTAGGGTTTAGTCTAGTACCTTTCACCAATAGTCAAGAAAAACTTCAAGAAAGCTTCTCCAACTTCCTTCCAACTTAGCGTGATGCAAGATTGAGGATGCACAAGGCAAAAAACCTCTTGATTTTCTCACTAGCTAAGCATGAAATCAAAGCTAGAGTTTTGGAGTTTCTCTCTCTCTCTTTTTCTTCTCTAAGGACCGGCCTCCCTCTCTCTTTCCTAGACAAAATGATGACTAAGAATGAAATGAATGGAAGCTTGGTTATTTAACTAAACCTTGTCTTGGTCAAGAATCACTTAGATATCACAAGTGGCAAAGGCTCAAGGTAGGTCTATCTCTTAACTCTCACTTAATTATGTTCTAACCCCCTCAAGTTTAGTTTAGGCTTAAAAGTCATCATGTAATTCCACACTTACTAGGGATTAAAACATACAATTACACCCCATTGGTTACACTAAAGGGAATAGATGCACTTAAATGAATTAAATAGTGAATTATGCATGAGAAATTTTAGGGTTCTCACATAATTTTTTTTATTTATCATTTGTCTAGATAATAGAGCAAGTGATTAAAATTTAGTGCTTGCTATCCCGATTTCCTATGAGATCGACCTTAATACCCTACACTTGTTGATCCATATATTTGCGATGAAAGGTAGTTAGGAAAAATTTGGTATACTAAACCCCTATCAAATTTTTGGGATCGTTGTCAGGGACTAAGCACAACATTAGGGTTAAAATGAACTTTATTAATCTAGATTTTGTTATTTTAACTTTTTATTGTTTTGTATCATTTTTAGGTACTAATTTCTTCACAAAATTGCAAATTTACCTTTAAACTTAACCACGATGAGAAAAGGGAAAAGACGTGCCCAACAAAAGAAAGAAGAGGCGAACAGTGTAGGTAAAACCTGGTGAACAAGAAGTTGATCAAATAGCAGCAGAGCAAAGGTGAATTTGAGAGATTATACCTAGCAGGATGACTTTGGAGCACAAACAAAAATAACAAGGCCAACAATCAATGCTAATAATTTTGAAATTAAGCCGAACTCATTCAAATGATCCAACAAAGCCAATTTAAAGGAAATGTAACAGAGAATCTTAACACGCATCTAGCAAATTTCATGGATTTGTTTGGTACAATTAAAATAAATAGAGTAAATGATGATGCAATTAAATTTAGGCTATTTCCTTCTTCACCTTGTGATAATGCAAAGGTATGACTTAACTCATATCCATCTAACATTTTTACTATATGGAGTGAATAATCTAAAGCATTTTTAAATAAAAACTTTCCTCCTAAAATGGATAAATTTCGTATGGATATTATAAGTTTTAATCAATTTCAAGGTGAGTCATTATATGAAGCATGGGAGAGGTTCAAAGATCTTCAAAGGAGGTGTTCACACCATGGTCTTCTAGAGTGGTTAATTGTCCAAACATTCTATAATGGTCTTACTTTCCTAACTAAGATCAATATAGATGCCACTGCCAGTGGAGCTTTAATGGGAGAATCATCCCATGATACTCAAATTTTAATAGAAAAAACGGTCTTTAACGACTGCCAATAGGCAAATGAAAGAGGTAACCATAGAAAACCTGCGATATGTATGAAATTGATGCTTTTAGTATGTTAAGTGCTCAATTGACTAATGTGGCTAATTTGTTAAGTAGACAACATACAAATGGCTTAAATTCTAACGTAAGTGTTGCATGTTGTTTTATTTGTAGTAGAAATCATGATGCTAATTTTTATTATGTGGAGTATGTGAGGGCCTCAAAATTTATTATGTTTAAATATTGTTATTATTATCATTAATCCATTTGATTATTTTTAATGTTGTACTCAAACATATTTTTAGAAAATTTAAATGGAAATTCATTTTATTTTTAGGTAATCCAATTTTATTTCACACCTACTTCCTCATTGATTTTCAACATCCCGTTTACCTTTTTAAATTCGCCCTTTTAGCATCAATTAGTGAGAAAATGAGAGAACATGTTTTTCGAGACAGACCTTCGAGCTGAAAGTGAGATAGTGAGGGTGAGTAAGGATAATTACTCGTAGGTTTAGAGTTCAATCAAGGGACTAGAAGTGAATCATTAAAAGTGAGATTAAGTAGGGTTTTGAAACCCTAAACCTAGTTGGACAAATTTTCCAAAAACTAGGATTTTAATCTTGCTATTGTTCTATCCATTTAATTCCTTCCAATTCACTTTAATTACCTTTTCTTCTTTCTCTCAATAGCCGAGCACCCCCTTTTATTTTCTAGCCAAATGAACCATTTCCATTTCCTCCAAATCAAGATTTAAGACAAGGTTTTCAAAGGAGACAACAACCCCCAATTTAAGGCTTTTAGTCATTTCATTGCTTTATGTCAAAAACACCCAACACCTCTCTCTTCTCTTCCCATTTTCAGCCGACTCTCTCTCCCTCATTTCCTTAGCAAAAATTGCTCTTCATCTCCTCTCCAAACCTCTCAAAACAGCCAGCCATTCCCCCTCCTTCTCTCCAAGAAAATTTCTCCCATCCCTTGCAAAATCCTAGCCTTGAAGACTTGAAGCTTTGGGATCTTTTGGGTGTGAGTTGGCCAAGCTTTTGGTGGTGGAAAGGAGAATCTTGGACATCCTAGGCTTGCTTGATCAACTAGAACAAGAGGTAATTTTTTTTAAACTCCAAAGATTAGAGCTTTGTGTTGGTTCTTGAAGATTTAAGTTGATAATTTTCTTTGAGTTGCATTTGTTGGATTTGGATGATGTGTGGGCTCTTGGAACTCCCACAAATATGTGTATTTGTTTACTAGCATGATAATAGATGAAATGTGTGTGGATATATTGGAAATTGTTGGCTTGAACTTGGAAGAAAAACCCCAAGGAAAAATCGAGAGAGAGAGAGAGAGAGAAATGAGGGTCAAAGAGTTGCTATTTTTCTCTATTTTTGTGGCTGCATTTTTGCAGGCTTAAAGGCTGATTTTAATGCTTAAATGTTGAGTTTTAAGTTGTTAATTTTCCCACAAAAAGCCCTTCAAAAGTTGTTGCAAGAATGGTTGCTAAGTTGGAACAAAAATCTGGAATCTTGAAGAGGATTGCTGTCCGAATTTTTGGACTATTTTAGTGCTAGAAATTGATAAAAACTTCCACTATTTTGACCATCATTAGGCCTAGGGAGGTTAATTCTATCTTGGATCCAAAAATTAGGGCAATTGGTGGTGATTTGGGGATGTTCGAAGCTTTAGGATGAAGAACACAAAACCCCACAGATTTGGATGGAAGTGTTTGAGCACACTTTGTGCAGTAGGAAATCTATCTTCCCGATATATTTTTTGGCTGAATTTTGGTAAAAACATAATTTATATGTAGTAGAGTTATTATACCAAATTTTGTGATTTTTGAGCAATAATTCGTCATTCAAATGATGCATTTAATCTTGCCCTGCAAAACTGGAATTTCAGAAAATGAGAGTGTTGAACCTGCCCGGTTTGGACAACTATATTTTCTTACTCAATAGTCAGAATTGAGTGCTATCAGTGGCGTTTGAAATTAGATTCATAGGACTATGAACTTAGTAAATTTTAGGGGCTAATTCATTTCCTATGATTTTTAACGAATTTCCAAAGTATGCTGAAAAACCAGTCTGTTTTGTCCTGTTTTCTCTAAAGCTGTAATTTTGTACGAAAATGTGGACAGTTTTTGTTTAGAGTCTCGCTAAGGTATCTTCTACAAAGTTTTAGCCCTTTTTATAAGGTTTCCAACGGTACCAACCTTGCAAATTTTGGACCTATACAACTCAAGTTACGATTTTTACAAGAATTCTGCTCAAATTGAAAGTTTAATGAACATTTTCTTTCTTGAATTTGATTTGACAAATGAACCAGAGAACTTAATTCCGCTTTTCTTTTAATTTGTTTAGGGAGTGGAGCTGATTTGGACTTTGATCAAAATTTAGACACCGAGCCTTCTTTTGTCGGTGAGTTTCCAATGCATGTTATTTGCTTTAATTAAATGCTTTGCGTGAATGTGTTATGTACTTGTTTACTTGGAATTGAGATTGTTGAACCACTCACTTAGGGAGGGTATACTTTATTACTCTCTTTTAAGTACAGTTGGTGACATAATTGTTCTTACATGTGTTAATACTTGTAGAAAAAGTGTTTATAAAACTACTCTTGGCCGCATCCCTTGAGTAGTTAAGTGTTAAGTGTTTCGGATTGCGGGCCCGGTAAGGGAAAGTTTGGTGGAAGGAGATGGTTGTAAAGAGTCGTCTACTTGGATTGGAAAGTCAACGGAGTGTCGGTTACGTGAAACGATCGTGCATTGTGGACCTGAACTCCTGAGAGCCACTGTATCCTACCTATGTGTTATATGTTTTCTTTACTTGATTCAAAGTTTAATTTATCCTGCTTTATGCCTGTGCATGTTCTTTTGGAAATTCACGAGTTTCTATCTCACCCCGTTCCCAATTTATTTTTCCTTAACAGGTGATGAGAATCCAGGGGTCTAGTTAGGTCTAGTATCTACTTTTGGCTTTTGTCCTGAGTTTGGAAGTATGAATTGTATTTTCTTATGGTTTTGTAAATTTCGACTCATGAGAATGTAATAGGCTATGGTTTGGAGCTTTAGGTGCTTTTGAGTTAATGTTTGTACTCTAAGCTTAAATTTCATTTTACTGCTTCCATTCTCTCTTCTAATGTGGATTTTAGATTTATCCATTAGTGTTAGTATTTTTGAATGTTTGAATCCTGGCTAGAGTTAGACAGACAGCCCGCTAACCCTTTGGTTAGCCTTAGGGGGAAGTGGGGCTGTCACAGGTGGTATCAGAGTCTAGGTTAGAGATTTATAAGGAAATTTTCAAAGTCCTTATCCAGGAGTGAACTGCAGGGATTCTAGCTGACACTAATGCTCTAGTTGATGAGGTTGCCGCGGTGAATGCAAGTGCATTTTTAGAGGAGCCTTTAAGGAAGGATTCTTAGGAGGAGGAGCCTTTTGAGTTTGAGCCGGTTGAGGAGGACCCATCTGAGGAGATCAAGCCTGTCGAGGAGGATCCGTCCGAGGAGGCCCCATCTGGTGGTCCTGCGAAGGAGTAGGGCAGTTGTACTTGGGAAATTAGGGTTTTATCAACCCCTTTTTGTAAAGAGAAACCATTAGGGTGATTCTCGTCTCTGTGAGTGCATGTTTATTTACCGCTTTCATTATTGTGCTTTGGTGTAGTGAAATGGCCGTTGAAAGCGATTTTTGTGTGTTCTTTTGTAATAAACATGCCACCGTGATGTACTTGACTCTCTTTTTATATTTTGGTATATATATATATATGGAAATTTGGGCTATTCTAGGAAATCCTCTTGTTAGTTCAAAAATTCAATTTGTTAATTGCTTATTTTATTTTGTGTTATTTTATTTTATTTCATTTCATTTTATTTTATTTTACCTTGTTCTATTGTATTTTATTTTATTTTCGCATTCTTTTCTTAAAATGTCTACCTTCTATAAAGACTATGGAAGATAGACGAGGCCGAGGCCAAGGTCGAGGACGAGGGCGTGGGGCAAGGCAACCCCTAAATATGGGCAACGACCGAGGGTCGGCAGTTGACCAAAATCAAGGACAAAGAGTAGACTTTGGAGAACAAGTGGCAACTGCCATAAATCAGATGACGTTAAGCCTAAACTCAACTAGAGGCATATGTTGACTCCAACTTCCTCCAAAATCTAATATACATGACCTCAACATGTCTTCCAAAGTCTGAATTATCCTCTCAGACTGTCCATCTGTTTGGGGATGGTAAGCGGTACTCAATTTAACCTTAGTCACCAAATTCTCTTGTAACTTTTGCCAGAATCGAGAAACAAATCTCGGATCTCTATCAGAAACAATACTCACAGGCACACCATGCAACCTAACAATTTCGTCCAAGTATAATCGAGCCAACTTCTCCAAAGGACATATCATGTTCACTGGTAGAAAATAAGCAGTCTTAGTAAGCCTATCTACTATCACCCAAACTGCATCATCTCCTTTTTGACTTCTCGGCAACCCAGTCACGAAATCCATAGTAATGTGATCCCATTTCCATTCAGGTATCTCTAAGGGTTGCAAAAGTCCAGAAGGTTTTTGATGCTCGGCTTTAACTTGCTGGCACACAAGACAAGTTTGAACAAATTTTTTTTTTTTTTGAAAACCGCCTATCATATCAGGCGGGAGGGCTTGACTACCCCTTTATTAAGCACTAAAAGAAATACAGTCTGAGAGACCAAGCCCCTCTTACCCTTTACGGGAAAACCGGAAACTACATATCTGAGCCCTATCCATTGCCAGTAAACTACGAATTCGAGGGGGGCAACTATGTAAAGATGAAAAAACACATGACTGACTAACACCTATGCTTGCCAAAGCATCCGCCACCGAGTTTGCCTCTCTGAAGCAATGAACGAATTCTGCTTCCAACTGAGTCCCTCGGATCCGCCGCAAGGTGGAACGGATCTTCATTGGGACCGCAAAGCGCCCCTGCAACACACTAATAAGAATCTGCGAGTCTGACTCAACAACCACATGAGAGTATCCCAGTGCATTACACATCTCCATCCCATACAGTAGCGCCTGAGCCTCCGCTTGTAAGGAATCCACTTGACCAAATTGTTGAGCAAAAGCAAATAGAAAATTTCCATGCGCGTCCCTCAAAACCCCTCCTCCACCTCCTTGAGATGACTGCACCGAGCCATCCGTATTCAGCTACATCTCTTTTCAAACCTTCCCACCAATACATCCCTCTCAAATCTTGATACATCTTATTGCTTCCAGGGTGAATGGTGTACTTAGTTCGGTGTGCTTCTTCCAATATTTCAAGGTTCCCTCAGGCCCTAACTTATAGTCCAAAGTTTCTCCTTTATTCACTTTTCCAATCCATTTTTGTACCATAGAATCTCCTTTTTGTGCCTCTTTGATACGTTCCAAAATGGAAGATTTTAACACTATATTCCCAAATTTGATCTTCTGTTTCTCCACATGAGGATTCCATTCACTCACCCTTTCTAACATTTCCCATTCCTTAATCATCAAACTCGCCACTTGAGCTTTTCAACTTAGGGCATCGGCTACCTTATTTGCCTTCCCAGGGTGGTAACTTATAGTGCAATCATAATCCTCAAGAAATTCCACCCATCGTCTTTGTCTCGGGTTTAGCTCCTTTTGGGAAAACAAATACTTAAGACTTTTATGATCAGTGAAAATCTCAAATGTCACCCCATACAAATAGTGTCTCCACTTTTTCAGTGCAAAAATAACTGCAGCCAATTCCAAATCATGTGTTGGATAGTTTTGCTCATGGGGTTTTAATTTCCTAGAAGCATAGGCAATAACTTTTCCATTTTGCATCAGAACGCACCCTAATCCTTCTTTCGAGGCATCCGAGTAAACTACAAATCCATCCTTTCCATTTGGCAAGGTCAATACAGGAGTTGTTGTCAGGCGCTTCTTTAGCTCTTGAAAACTAACCTCACACTTTGGATTCCAAACAAACTTAACATGCTTCTTGGTCAACTCCGTTAGTGGTCCCGCAACTTTCGAGAAATCTTGAATGAATCAACGGTAATACACTGCCAAACCCAAGAAACTTCTAACCTCAGTAAGGTTTCTAGGCTGTCTCCATTGAGTCACTATCTCTACCTTTGAGGGATCCACAGCAATCCCATCCTTAGAGATCTTATGCCCCAGAAAGGACACTTCCTCTAACCAAAACTCACACTTGTTGAACTTAGCAAATAATTGATGTTCTCTTAAAGTTTGAAGCACTATCTTCAAGTGTTGAGCATGATCCTCTCGAGTCTTTGAGTACACCAAGATATCATCTATGAATACTACCACAAATTGATCCAAATAGGGTTTAAAGACCCGTTGCATCAAATCCATAAATGCCGCTGGAGCATTGGTCAACCCAAAAGGCATTACCACAAATTCAAAATGCCCATACCTCGAGTTAAAAGCAGTTCTTGGTACGTCTTCCTTCCTTATTCTCAATTGGTAGTACCCTTGCCTAAGGTCCAATTTAGAAAAGACCACTGATCCTTGTAATTGATCAAACAATTCATCAATAAGTGGCAAGGGATACTTATTCTTTATTGTCACATCATTGAGCCCTCGATAGTCAATACACAACCTCAAACTTCCGTCCTTCTTCTTAACAAAGAGCACAGGTGCTCCCCAAGGTGAGTCACTCTCTCTAATGAAACCCCGCTCCAATAAATCTTGCAATTGAATTTTCAATTCCTTCAGTTCAGCTGGAGCCATACGGTACGGGGTCTTAGAAATTGGGGCTGTTCCTGGTAGCAAATCAATCTTAAACTCTATCATCCATTCAGGAGAGAGATTTTCTAACTCTTCAGGAAATACATCAGGGAAATCCTTTACAACAGACACCTCCTCTAACTTTATTTTATCACTAGGAGGGTTTATCAAAAAGGCCAAATACCCTTGAGCCCCTTTACTTAACAATTTTCTTGCTTTAATCCCCGAAATAAGAGCAGATGACGCTAACCTCCCTTTCACATCTAACCTCAAAGTAGCCTCTCCAGGGATGGAAAATTCCACAGTCTTTGCCCTACAGTCCAATTTGGCATGATAACGAGCTAGGCAATCCATTCCTAAGATAACATCATACCCCTTTATGTCCAAACTAATCAAGTCCACCACTAACCTTCTCTCTCCTATCCAAACATCACAATTCTTATATACCCAACTCGTAATCAAACTTTGTTCCTCAGTAGGTGTTCTAACCTCAAGGTCATAGGGTAACCTTACAGGTCTTATATCTACCCCATTCAAGAAAGCAGGATTTACAAAAGAATGAGATGCACCAGGATCAACTAAAATCTTAGCCAAGCGATGGAAAACGGGAATGGTACCTTCAACCACTTCCGTGGGGTCAGGAACTTGCTGATGATCGATAGTGTAGACCCTCGCTGGTACTCTGGGTCGATTCCCTGCCACACTAGCTTGACTGGTGTTAGGTTTATTGGCCGGCTTGATCGCACTTTCCCTTGGAAGCATTGGACATGAAGCTAGTTGATGCTCGGTACTTCCACACCTAAGGCAGGCTCCCATCTTCTTCCAACAAGCGTTCTCAGTGTGGTTAGCCTTCCCACAGAAGCCACATGATACACTAGGAGTAGAAGCTTGACTTCCTTGTGGAACTCCTCTTGGTTGTCCCCTTCCAGTCATACCTCCTCTTGACACCGTTCCCCTATCAAAGGTTCCTCTTGAATTCGATCCTCTTGATAATCCAGACGGGATTGATCGGCCCATTCCCCTTCCAAACTTAGGAGCTGGGGCACTTATGTCCATTGGACCACGGCTACTACTAGGTGCACTTCTTTTTCTTGCATTGAAAATCCTCACCTGTGCCTTAGCCCCTTCAATCCTCTGGGCCTTCTCCACAGCTTCACTAAAGCTATTAATTTGAGTAGCCGCCAAACTCTCTTACAATTCCACATTCAACCCTTGTACGAACCTTCTTATCCTTCTCTGTTTCATGGCCACTAACTCAGGAGCAAACTTGGACAGCTTAGTAAATTGAGTTTCGTATTCCGTGACACTCCAAGATCCTTGCTTACACTTAATAAATTCATCCTCCCTCCTCTCTTGAACCAGTGGAGGAAGAAACTTAGCATTGAACTCCCTAGTGAAATTCACCCACGTCCTAGGGGTTTGTTCTCTTTCCCACTTGGCCCTTATCATGACCCACCATGAACGGGCGGCTCCCTCAAATTGAAAGGTGGCAAAGGTAATTTGCCTCTCCTCGGTGTAACCTAAGGCATTGAAGATATCAGAGATCCTTTCTATCCAACCCTCAGCAATTTCGGGATCAGGTCCTCCATAAAACTTAGGGGGGCTGAACCTCTGAAATCGCTCAAGAGCCCTATCCTCCCCAACCCCAAGGTTACCAAGGTTTTGCTCAGGACCAGGGCCTTGTTGCTCAGCCATACGATCTAAGATCTCAGTCATACGATTCATGGCAGTGGCCATTTGCTCTACAAAGTTAACCCCGGCCCCTTGATTCTGATCAGTGGCCGACTCATGATCACCCCCGATATCTTGGAGTAGTCTAGACCCACGCCCTCGTTCTCGGCCTCTTCTACCCTCCATGATTCTATAGAGAGCAGAAATTTAACATAATAAATAGGCATAGTACATAATTGAAAAATAACTAAAGATCAAAACAGAGCATTTAATATACACACGTTATATTGATAAGAGTGCCAGGAGTACATCAGTGAGCATGCTTTCAGTCAAAAGGTACACATAGGTACATCAGGTTCACAAGTACACTTGAACAAAAATATGGTACTTGAAGAGTTAGCAAGCATGCACTTTACAAGATTTGAGATCCCCTCTATTGGTCTCTCTTCCTCCACAAAAGTTTACAAAAACATAGTCCTAAACTAGGCCAATCCATCAAGTCTCATAAGATGAAGTCTCTGTAGAACCATCCTCTGAAGGGTCAGACATCAGGTACTGAGGATCTCCCTCAGCCATAGCAGCATCCCCAACAGACTCAAGAGGCTCTCCTCCCAAATCAACATCAAGCTGGTTAACCAGTCCTCCTCACTGTAGCCTCGATCACTCCTCCAATCAAGGCCTCACATCCAGCCATAATGTCCTCAGCTCTCTCTCTGGCCACCCTCACAATCCCAGCGGCTCGCTCATTAGCCATGCGAACCTCAGCCTCAAGCTTTCCAATCCTAGCAAGTCGAGCCTGAGCCACAGTAGTGAGCCTCTCAATCTCCCTCTGACGCTCTCGACTGATCCTAGTCAGCCTCTTCCTCTCTCGGTAGACTGCTAGGACCACATGATCGGGGTAAGCATGGGTCCTCCAACATCCACATGGACCACGGGTAGTGCGAATCCTAGGGTTGTAGGCCGCACGGGCACCCCTAGAACTCAGTCTGTAGGACAGGGTAGGCTGTCGTGTCGAGGTCCATCACCACCTCCAAACTCCATAACCTACAAGAAAGAGCTTCATTAGAACTCATTCTAACTTAAAGATCTTTAACACTTAAACATAAGCTATAACTCTCACTTAACGTCTTTTCCTAACCTATAAAACTCTCAAGTAACTCACTATTTCTCTCTATATACCCAGACTATTCAAACCTAGGCTCTATACCACCTGTGACGACCCACCTCTCCCTGTGGCACCCTAGGGTATCGACACCAGCCTCGCCAGACTCACTCACGGTCATCAAATAACTTATCAAACTAAAACTCCGGACTTAATATACAAGGTACAATACTTAACAAATTTACAACTCCCAAATTTGTAAATTCATAGTACATCAATCATTCATCCATACAATCAAGTTTCATTATACAAAAGTTCTCAACATTCATAATTCTAAGCTCTTCAAAAACATCAAAACAAGAAGAACTCTAGTCGTAAGGGTCGGCATCTTTATCAGGGATCTTATATCCTGCTAAGGAAAACAAATGAAAAGGGTGAGCTAAAAAGCTCGTGAGTTCCCAAAAACATGCAATTCACATAACACATAAGAACATTCACTCAATAAGATTTCACTTGAATTTAAATCAGATAAGAAAGCATTTAACAATACCAGTATGGATACGGGGCTCTCAGGAGCCAAAGTCCACGTCGCTTGTCCACGAACCAGTAGTTGACACTCCGTCAACTGTCACTATTACCATGTAGAACTCCACTTCCCTTTTACTCCTCCAAAACCCCACCGGGCCCGTTCTTCAAACAGTACAGTAGGTAGCAGTACAGTGGGTTTGAGTACTCTCCATGAGGGACAAGTCCATATGCCAAGTCAAGAGTACTGATTCGGCCGGTGGTTGGTTGCTCTTTAGAGAGGTTGGTTCCGAACTCAATCTCGAGCACAAGATGTGGTCTAAGTCACTGGGCTTTGTGACATTGAAATAACCCTATGGCTCTTCCCTTTCTTCTCGACCTAGACCTAGCCTCCGAGTCAAGGGTTCACCGATAGGTCTGCATTCCCGACCTTTTCAAACACATACAGTCACTAAGTAATACAGTAACAGTCAATCATTTCAGTTTACAATCACTTTCATTCACTTTAAAGCATTTTCATAGTCGTTTCACTCAGATAAGAGTAAGTGCGATAAAGTACACACTACCCTATCTGAGAGTTCAAAACCAGGTTTCACAGTACAATCACAACAGTAAACACCATTGCAGTCATTTCACATAAACACATAACAGGCATGAGAACTCACCAAAGCAATAAGGCTCAGCCTCTACGTATGGGTCAAATTCACTTTCCTCCTCAAACCCTAAACAAGTAAAAACAGTAGTTGAGAATTCTATCCTTTCATTCATTAATCAAAACAACTCACTTCCACTTTTTAGTTTTCAATCAATATTTTCCAAAAATCCCCTCAAGGGAACACTTTCATTTCAAACGATGTCATATTTCAAATATCTCATTGAAAATCACTCATTCCTCCCAAAAACAATGTTCCAAGTAAATCTTTGGAGGATCAAGATCTCATTTCAAATAGAACATGTTATCGACGTTCTTACTAAACGTTGTTTTCACATTTCTTTAGTAAAACACTTAGGTGAAACTTATCACCTCAAAAATCACTTTTAACATAAACTCAACACACTCCTTGATAATACTTTAATATAACTTCAAAACACTTTAAACCATATCTTTTCTTATAAAATTCATTAAATGGAACCATAATACTACAAAACCCTCAAACGACATTTTTCGCCCAATTTTCGTAAGAAATTCCATTCTTTATCTTTTCAAAAAGTCATACACCAATAAATGTATATATCATATATTTTCTTAAACAGAAATTCATCACAACTGAATACAAAATTTCAAAATCAAACATAGAAGTTTTCAAGTGTGGTTTCGGCCATTTTAATCATTTTTCCTTCAAACTTTTCAACAACTAAAACCCTAATTTCTAACCATATCAAAGCAAGTTCACAAATACCAATCAAATTCCCAATCAGGTCCTCAAGTCCGCTACCTAGAGGTCACCTCAAGTCCGCTACCTAAGTTGGGATTTCAAGAGCCCAACGTCATCTTTTCAGATGAGATCTTTTCACCAAAATCAACCACAGATCTAAGCTACTTAACACTAATAAGGCTATATATACAAGTTTTAGGACTTATACCTCCGGATCTATCAAGATCCAACAAGATCTGACAAGATCTAGCAAGATCCCTCGAGCTCTCCTTCAAGAAAGTTGCTTCCAAGCTTGATGGCTTCCAAGAACTTCGATCCTAGCTCCCGATCTACAAGATTCGTCGAGGATCTCCGTCACCAAGTCCAACCTCGAGCCCAAGACAACCACCTAAGCTTTTCTTTCCTTTCTTTTTCCTTCAAAAAAAAAAAATTTCGGACCTCACTCTCTCTCCTCTCTCCTTGGTTCGGCTGCCATGGAAGGAGAGAAATCAAGCTCACAACCCATCAATCAAGTTTCATATGTTCAAGTTGCTTGGAGAAGAAAGAAAATGGAATATCAAACCTCAAACTTACCTCTCTTCTCCTCCAAGAAATCGGACCAGCCTTCACTTCCTTCTCTCTCCTTTGGCTGCACTAAGTGAAGAAGATGATGGTGGTTGATGAGTTTTGAAGCTCCAAGAAGAATGGATGAAAAACTATGGAGAAATCAAGTTCAATCTCTCTCTTTCTCTCCCTTTTCTCTCTCGGCAGTCTCTCTCTCTAGCTCCCCAAGGCTTCAGCTGAAAATGAAGTATAAAGGTGCAAGAAGTCAAGGCTTTTATGGCCCAAAAAGTGTACTTCCATATTTTAAGGGAAAAAGTGCTTTTTGGCACTATATGTCGCGTCACGCGCGGCAGTTTAACTTACACTGTTCTAGTCCATCCCGACACTGTCCAAACTTATTACTATTCCCAAAATATCGCCACTTATGCTTAACTTCAACTTAAAGTCACTAGTCACGTTCCGGTAGAAAATTAGACACCTAATTTGGCCAAAATCGTACACCGGCAAATAGATCGTATAAAATGTTATAAATTGGAAAATATTCAATTTAAACACAATTTTACTCATAAATAAATGAATAAACACAATATAAATAGTATTATGCATTTTTAAAATAATTTTGAATTTCGAGGCCCTCATAAGGGGCCTATGGATTCAAGTGCTCCGCCTTCCAAGTTTGAGAGAGGTTCGAGTGGGACTAGCGCCTCGGGAGTTTCAAGAGGGACCTTTTCCGAGGAGGGATGTTGTGACGACCCACCTCTCCCTAGGGCTTACCCTTGGATATCAATGACCGCTTGCCTAGCTCTCGCCAGGACTCACTCACTCAGCCATCATATAACTTATCAAACTAAAATTCCGAACATAATATACAAGGTACAATATTTAACAAATTCACAACTCCCAAATTACAAATCCATAGTACATCAATCATTCATCCATACAATCAAGTTTCATTATACAAAAGTTCTCAACATTCATAATTCCAAGTTCTTCAAAAACATCAAAACAAGAATAACCCTAGTCTTAAGGGTTGGCATCTTCATCAGGGATCTCATATCCTGCTAAGGAAAACAAATGAAAAAAGGTGAGCTAAAAAGCTCGTGAGTTCCCAAAACATGCAATTCACATAACACATAAGGACTTTCACTTAATAAAATTTCACTTGAAATTAAATCATAGAAGAAAGCATTTAACAATACAAGTATGGATACGGGGGCTCTCAGGAGCCAAAGTCCACGTCGCTTGTCCACGAACCAGGTAGTTGACACTCCGTCAACTGTCACTATTACCATGTAGAACTCCACTTCCCTTTACTCCACCAAACCTCCACCAAGTCCTAAATCCAAACACTTTAAAACATTTTGAAACATTTTGTAACATTTCACTTTGGTTGAGTACTCTCCATGAGGGACAAGTCCATACGCTAAGTCCAGAGTACTTTTCATTTCATTTCATTGAATTTCACTGGTAGGTTGCTCATTTAGAGACAAGCTCGGTTCCAGAACCCAATCTTGAGCACATTGCACTGGTCTATCATTTGGGCATCACTGGTTGGTTGCTCTTTCAGAGACAGGTTCGGTTCCAGAACTCAGTTTCGACCCTATGGCTCTTCCCTTTCTCCTCGACCTAGGCCTAGCCCCCGGCTCGAATCGAAGGGTTCACCGATAGGTCTCAGGCATTCCCTGACCTTTTCAAACACATGCAGTCACTAGTAACATTATAATAGTCAATCACTCATTTCACTTTCACTTTCATTCACTTCAAAGCATTTTCATAATCGTTCCACTCAGACAGGGGTAAGTGCGATAAAGTACACACCACCCTATCTGCGAGTTCAAAACCAGGTTTTACAGTACAAACACAACATTAATCACATTTGCAGTCATTTCACATAAACACATATCAAGCATGGAAACTCACCAAAGTAATAAGGTTCAGCTTCCACGTATGGGTCAATTTCACTTTCGTCCACAAACCCTAAACAAGTAGAAATAGTAGTTCAAAATTCTATTCTTTCATTCATTAATCAAAACAACTTACTTTCACTTTTTAGTTTTCAATCAATGTTTTCCCAAAAATCCCCTCGAGGAAACACTTTCATTTCAAATGATATCGTATTTTCGAATACCTCTTTGAAAATCACTTATTCTTTCCAAATACAATGTTTCAAACGGATCTTTGAAAGATCACCTTCTCATTTCAAATACGACACGTCACCGATGTACTCACTAAGCACTTTTCCACATTTTCTTTTATAAAACATTTAGGTGAAGTTTATCATTCCAAAATCACTTTTAACACAACCTCAACACTCACTCCTTGATAATGCTTTAATATAACTATAAAATACTCTAAACCATGTCTTTTCTTTCAAAATTCATAAGATTTAGCCACAACACCACAAAACCCTCAAACGACATTTTTCACTCAATTTTTCGTGAAAAGTTCCATTCTTTATCCTTTCAAAAGTCACACACTTATAAATATACATATCATATATTTTCTTAAACAGATATTCATCACAATTAACTACAAAATTTTGAAATCAAACATAGAAATTTCCAAGCATGGATTTGGCCACTTTAATCATTTTTCCTTCAAACTTTTCAACAACTAAAACCCTAATTTCTAACCATATCATGACAAATTCACAAATATCATTCAAGCCACAATCAGGTCCTCAAGTCCACTATCTAGAGGCCACCTCAAGTCCGCTACCTAGGTTGGGATTTCAAGAGCTCAACTTCATCCTTTCAGATGAGATCATTTCACCAAAATTAACCATAGATCTAAGCTATTTAACAATAATAGGGATATATCTACAAGTTTCGAGACTTATACCTCCGGATCTATCAGTATCCAACAAGATCCGACAAGATCTAGCAAGATCCCTCGAGCTTTTCTTCAAGAAGGTTGCTTCCAAGCTTGATGGCTTCCAAGAACTTCGATCCTAGCTCCCGATCTACAAGATTCATCGAAGATATCCGTCACCAAGTTCAACCTCGAGCCCAAGACAACCACCCAAGCTCTTCTTTCCTCTCTTTTTCCTTCAAAAAATTTTGGATCTCACCCTTTCTTTCTCTCACTTCAATCGGCTGCCATGGAGGAAGAAGTTCAAGCCATAAATCTCCAAAATTTCAAGGTACTAAGTGAAGAAGAAATGAAAAATCAACTACAAAACTTACCTTTCTTTCTCCTCCAAGAAATCGGACCAGCCTTCACTCTCTCCTCTCTCCTTCGGCTGCTAGGAAGTGAAGAAGATGATGGTGGTTGATGGTGTATGAAGCTCCAAGAAGAATGGATGGAAAGCTATGGAAGAAACTAGCTAAATTTTCTCTCTCTCTCTCTCCTTCTCTCTCTCGGCAGTCTATCTCTTTATCTTACCAAAGTTGCAGATGAAAATGAAGTGCAAGGATGCAAGGAAGTCAATGTAAAAGGAGACAAAAAGTGCAACTTCCTCAATTTAAGGAAAAAGTGCTTTTTAGCACTTTATGTCGCGTCACACGCGACAGTCCAATTTACACTGTTCTAGTCCATTCCAACATTGCCCAAACTTATTAATATTTCCAAAATATTGCCACTTGTGCTTAATTTCAACTTAAAGTCACTAATCACGCTCCGATAGAAAATTAGACACCTAATTCGGCCAAAATCGCACACCGGCAAATAAATCGTATAAAATGCTATAAATTGGAAAATATTCAATTTAAACACAATTTTACTCATATTTCAATAAATAAATAAAATATAAATAATATTATGTATTTTTAAAATAATTCAGAATTTTGAGGCCCTCACATCCTTCCCCCCTTAAAAGAATTTTGTCCTCAAAATTCCTTACCTTGTTGGGTAAACAGCTCTGGATATTTCTTCTTCATCTCTTCTTCTAGTTCCCAAGTTGCTTCCTCAACATCATGATTCTTCCAAAGAACTTTAACCAAAGAAATCTTCTTATTCCTCAAATCTTTCACTTCTTTATCAAGGATCCTCATAGACCGCTCTTCATACGTTAGTGTCTCGCCCACTTCAATCTCCCCTATTTGTAGCACGTGACTTGGGTCTGGATGATACTTTTTGAGCATAGACACATGGAAGACGTTGTGAATTTTAGACATGTTAGGGGGTAAATCTAACTGGTAAGCCACTTTGCCAATTCTCTTGAGAATTTCAAATGGTCCCACATATCTTGGTTTCAATTTCTTTCCTTTCTTGGACACCACTCCCCCTTTCATGGGTTTAACTCTCAGGAAGACTTTATCCCCTATTTCAAATTCCAAATCCTTTCTTCTATTATCGGCGTAGCTCTTTTGCCGACTTTGAGCCGTTTGAAGTCTCTCATGAACTAACTTGACCTTCTCAAAAGCCTCTTCAACCTAAGGTATAGTGGTTGGATTCAGAATTTTCTTTTCTCCTACTTCGTCCCAATGAATAGGTGATCTGCACCTTCTCCCATAAAGTGCTTCATAAGGGGCTATCTGAATTGAAGCATGATAACTGTTGTTGTAGGCAAATTCAACTAGAGGCATATGTTGATTTCAACTTCCTCCAAAATCCAATATACATGACCTCAACATGTCTTCCAAAGTCTGAATTGTCCTCTCAGTTGTCCATCTGTTTGGGGATGGTAAGCGGTACTCAAATTAACCTTAGTCCCCAAATTCTCTTGTAACTTTTGCCAGAATCGAGAAAAAAATCTCAGGTCTCTATCAGAGACAATACTCACTGGCACACCATGCAACCTAACAATTTCATCCAAGTACAACCAAGCTTCTCCAAAGGACATTTCATGTTAACTGGTAGGAAATGAGCGGTTTTAGTAAGCCTATCTACTATCACCCAAATTGCATCATCTCCTTTTTGTGCTTCTTTGATATGTTCTAATATTGGAGATTTTAACATTAAATTCCCAAATATGACTTTCTGTTTCTCCAAGTAAGGATTCCATTCGCCAACCTTTTCTAACATTTCCCACTGCTTAACCATCAAGCTCACCACTTGAGCTTTTCAACTTAGTGCATCAGCCACCTTATTGGCCTTCCCCGGGTGGTAATTTATGGTACAGTCATAATCCTCAAGAAATTCCACCCATCGCTCTGTCTTAGATTTAACTCCTTTTGAGAAAATAAATACTTAAGACTTTTGTGGTCAGTGAAAACCTCGAATGTCACCCCATACAAATAATGTCTCCACTTTTTCAGTGCAAAAATAACTGCGGCCAATTCCAAATCATGTGTTGGATAGTTTTGATCATGGGGTTTTAATTTCCTAGAAGCATAGGCAATAACTTTCCCATTTTGCATCAGGACACACCCTAATCCTTCTTTCGAGGCATCTGAATAAACTACAAATCCATCCATTCCATTTGGCAAGGTCAATACAGGAGCCGTCGTTAGACGCTTCTTTAACTCTTGAAAACTAGTCTCACACTTTGGACTCCAAGCAAACTTCTCATGCTTCTTGGTCAAATTAGTTAGTGGCCCTGCAATCCTTGATAAATCTTGAATTAATCGCCGATAATACCCTGCTAATCCCAAGAAACTTCTAACCTCAGTAGGGTTTCTCGGTTGTCTCCATTGAGTCACAGTTTCTACTTTTGAGGGATCCACAGAAATTCCGTCTTTGGAGACTTTATGCCCTAGAAAGGACACTTTCTCCAACCAAAACTCACACTTGTTGAACTTGGCATACAGTTGATGCTCTCTTAGGGTTTGAAGCACTATCTTTAAGTGTCGAGCATGATCTTCTCGAGTCTTGGAATACACCAAATTATCATCAATAAAAACAACCACAAATTGATCCAAGTAGGGCTTAAAGACTCGTTGCATCAGATCCATAAATGCTGCAGTGCATTAGTCAATCCAAAGGGCATTACCACAAATTCAAAATACCCATACCTCGAGTTAAAAGCAGTTTTCGATACGTCCTCCTTTCTAATCCTCAACTGGTAGTACCCTTGCCTAAGGTCTAATTTAGAAAAGACCACTGATCCTTGTAACTGATCAAACAATTCATCGATAAGCGGCAGGGGATACTTGTTCTTTATGGTCATATCATTAAGCCCTCGATAATCTATACACAACCTCAAATTTCCATCCTTTTTCTTAACAAAGAGCACAGGCGCTCCCCAAGGCGAATCACTTTCCTTAATGAAACCCCGTTCTAATAAATCTTGTAATTGAACTCTCAACTCTTTAAGCTCAACTGGAGCCATTCGGTATGGGGTTTTAGAAATTGGGGCGGTTCCTGGTAGCAAATCAATCTTAAACTCTATCATTCGTTCAGGAGGGAGATTTTCTAACTCTTCAAGAAATAGATCAGGGAAATCCTTTACAACAGGCACCTCCTCTAACTTCATTTTATCTCTAGGAGGGTTTATCAAGAAGGCTAAGTACCCTTGGGCTCCCTTACTAAATAATTTCCTTGCTTTAATCCCCGAAATAAGGGCAGATGACGCTAACCTCCCTCTCACGTCCAATTTCAATGCAGCCTCTCCAGGAATAGAAAATTCCACAGTCTTTGCCCTACAGTCCAATTTAGCATGATGACGAGCTAGACAATCCATTCCTATGATAACGTCATACCCCTTTATATCCAAACTAATCAAATCCACCACTAATTTTCTCTCTCCTACCCAAACATCACAATTCCTGTATACCCAACTAGTAACTAAACTTTGTTCCCCCGTAGGCGTTCTAACCTCCAGATCATAAGGTAACAGTTCAGGTTTTATATCTACTCCATTTAAGAAAGCAGGATTTACAAAAGAATGTGATGCACCAGGATCAACTAAAATCTTAGCCAAGCAATGAAAAATGGGGATGGTACCTTCAACTACTTCCGTGGGGTCAGGAACCTGCTGATGATCAATGGCATAGACCCCGGCACTCGGGTCGATTCCACACTAGCTTGACTGATATTGGGTTTATTTGCTGACTTGGTTGCACTTTCCCCTTGAAGCACTGGGCATGAAGCTAGTTGGTGCTCGGTGCTTCCACACCTAAGACAGGCTCCCATCTTCTTCCAACAAGCGTTCTCGGTGTGGTTTGACTTCCCCAAGCCGCGATACAGGGCGAAGTTTGACCTCCTGTGAAACTCCCTTTGGTTGTCCCCTTCCACTGGTACCTCCTCTTGACACCGTTCCCCTAGCAAAGGTCCCTCTGGAATTCGATCCCCTTGATGATCCAGACGGGATTGCTCGGCCCATTCCCCTTCCAAACTTAGGAGCTGGGGCACCTATATCTATTGGACCACGGCTACTACTAGGTGCATTCCTCTTTCTAGCATTAAAGATTTTCACCTGTGCCTTGGCCCCTTCAATCCTCTAGGCCTTCTCCACAGTTTCACTAAAGCTATTAACTTGAGTAGCCGCCAAACTTTCTTACAACTCCACATTCAACCCTTGCACGAATCTCCTTATCCTTCTTCGTTCTGTGGCCACTAGCTTAGGGGCAAACTTTGACGGCTTAGTAAAGTGGGCCTCGTACTCCGCGACACTCCAAGATCCTTGCCTACATCTAATGAAGTCATCCTCCCTTTTCTCTTGAACTAGTGGAGGAAGAAACTTGGCATTAAACTCCCTAGTGAAATTTACCCAGGTCCTAGGGGATTGTTCCCTTTCCCATTTAGTCCTTATCATAATCCACCAAGAACGGGCAGCTCCCTCAAATTGGAACGTGGCAAAGGTTATTTGCCTATCCTCGGTATAACCTAAGGCATTAAAGATATCAGAAATCCTTTCCATCCAACCCTCAGCAACTTCGGGATCAGGTCCTCCATAAAACTTAGGGGGGTTAAACCTCTGAAATCGCTCAAGAGCCCTATCCTCTCCAACCCCAAGGTTACCCAGATGTTGCTCAGGTCCAGGGCCTTGTTGCCCAGCTATATGATCTAAGATCTCAGTCATACGGTTCATGGCAGTCGCCATTTGCTCCACAAAGTTAACCCTAGTCCCTTGATTTTGCTCAGTGGTGGACTCCCGATCACCCCCGATATCTTGGAGTAGCCTACCCCCATGCCCTCATCCTCGGCCTCTTCTACCCTCCATAATTCTATAGAGAGCAGAAATTTAACATAATAAATAAGTATAGTACATAATTGAAAAAAAAAATAACTAAAGATCAGAACAAAGCATTTAATAAACACACTTTATATTAATAGTAGTGCCAAGAGTACATTAATGAGCATGCTTTTGGTCAAAAGGTACACATAGGTATATCAAGCTCACAAGTACACTTAAACAAAAATATGGTACTTGATAAGTTAGCAAGCATGCACTTTACAAAAGTTGGGAACCCACTATATAGGTTTACTCCCACAAAATCTATACAAAGTCCTAGTCCTAAACTAGGCCAATCATCAAGTCTCGTAGGAAGAAGTCTCCGTAGAACTATCCTCAGACGGATCAGACATCAGGTACTGAGGATCTCCCTCGGCCATGGCAGCCTCTCCAACAGACTCACTCGGAGGCTCTCCTCCCATGTCAACATCAGTATGAGGCTACCTCAAGTCCGCTACCTAGGTTGGGATTTCAAGAGCCCAACTTCATCCTTTCAGATGAGATCATTTCACCAAAATTAACCATAGATCTAAGCTATTTAACAATAATAGGGCTATATCTACAAGTTTCGAAACTTATACCTCCGGATCTATCAGTATCCAACAAGATCCGACAAGATCTAGCAAGATCCCTCGAGCTTTTCTTCAAGAAGGTTGCTTCCAAGCTTGATGGCTTCCAAGAACTTCGATCCTAACTCCTGATCTACAAGATTCGTCGAAGATATCCATCACCAACTTCAACCTCGAGCCCAAGACAACCACCCAAGCTTTTCTTTCCTCTCTTTTTCCTTCAAAAAATTTAGGACCTCACCCTTTCTTTCTCTCACTTCAATCGGCTGCTATGGAGGAAGAAGTTCAAGCCATAAAGCTCTAAAATTTCAAGGTACTAAGTGAAGAAGAAATGAAAAATCAACTACAAAACTTACCTTTCTTTCTCCTCCAAGAAATCGGACCACCCTTCACTCTCTCCTCTCTCCTTCGGCTGCTAGGAAGTGAAGAAGATGATGGTGTTTGAAGCTCCAAGAAGAATGGATGGAAAGCTATGGAAGAAACTAGCTAAATTTTCTCTCTCTCTCTCCTTCTCTCTCTCGGCAGTCTCTCTCTCTATCTTACCAAAGTTGCAGCTGAAAATGAAGTGCAAGGATGCAAGGAAGTCAATGTAAAAGGAGACAAAAAGTGCAACTTCCTCAATTTAAGGAAAAAGTACTTTTTAGCACTTTATGTCGCGTCACATGAGATAGTCCAACTTACACTGTTCTAGTCCATTCCAACACTGTCCAAACTTATTAATATTTCTAAAATATTTTCACTTATTCTTAATTTCAACTTAAAGTCACTAATCACGCTCCGGTAGAAAATTAGACACCTAATTCGGTCAAAATCACACACCGGCAAATAAATCGTATAAAATGCTATAAATTAGAAAATATTCAATTTAAACATAATTTTACTCATATTTCAATAAATAAATACAATATAAATAATATTATGTATTTTTAAAATAATTCAAAATTTTTAGGCCCTCACAGATGTCCCGAGGGTCAGTTAGTGGTAAAGGATCTGCAAGGAGTGCTCTACAAGAAAGTCAGGTCTCAAACTCAGCCTTACTTATGGTTTCTGCAGAAGGCCAAATCACACCGCCAACGAGTGCTGGAAGAAACAAGGAAAGTGCTTGAAGTGTGGTAGCTCCGATCATCAGATATCTACCTATCCCCAACTCCGAGAGCGAGGTGGGGCCCAGAGACCGAACCCGAGCCAAGCTAGTGCGGTGGGGAATAGGACGAGAGTACCAGCTCGAGTTTATGCACTGGATCAACAAGAGGTGCCTGAATCGACTGAAGTGGTCGAAGGTACCATTCCCATCTTCCACCGCTTAGCTAGAGTTTTAATTGATCCACGGTGCATCGCATTTCATTTGTTAATCTGCATTTATCGTGGTATAGACATAAAACCTATTAGGTTACTCTTTGACCTAGAGGTTAGAACACCAGCGGGAATAAAGTCTAATTACCAGTTTGGTGTATAAAAACTGTGAAGTGTGGATTGGAGAGAGAAAATTATTGGTTGACTTGGTGAGTTTGGATATTAAGGGGTATGATGTGATTATTGGGATGGACTGCTTAACCAAACACCATGCCAAAGTGGATTGTAGGTTGAAAGTAGTGGAATTTTGTATTCCGGGGGAAGCAACTTTGAGATTGAATGTTAAGGGAAGATTAGCTTCATTAGCTCTCATTTCTGGGATTAGAGCTAGAAAATTACTGAGTAAGGTGGCTCAAGGGTAACTGGCTTTTCTTATAAACCCTCCGAATGATAAGGTGAAGTTGGAAGATGTACCGATTGTTAAGGATTTTTCCGTTATTTTTCTCGAGGAGTTGGAATCTTTATCCCCTGAGCGGGCAATAGAGTTTAAGATTGACCTGGTGCCTGGGATGGCGCCAATTTCTAAGACCCCCTATAGAATGGCTCCGGCTGAGTTTAAAGAGTTGAAGGTACAGCTACAAGACCTTTTGGAATGGGGATTCATTAGGAAAGTGATTCTCCATGGGAGCACCAATTTTGTTTGTTAAAAAGAAAGATGGCAGCCTAAGGCTATGTATAGACTATCGGGGGCTGAACGACATGACAATCAAGAACAAGTATCCCTTACCACTCATCGACGAGTTATTTGATCAGTTGCAAGGGTCAGTGGTGTTTTCTAAGTTAGATCTCAGGCAGGGGTACTACCAGTTGAGGATTAGAAAAGAGGATGTACCAAAACTACTTTTAATTCGAGGTACAGGCACTTTGAATTTGTAGTGATGCCCTTTGGGTTGACTAATGCTCCGGCTGCATTCATGGACTTGATGCAACGAGTATTTAAGCCTTACTTAGATCAGTTTGTAGTGATCTTTATTGATGACATACTAGTATATTCTAAGACCCAAGAGAACCATGCCTAACACTTGAGGGTTGTATTACAAACCCTCCGAGAGCACAAGTTATTTGTAAAGTTTAGTAAGTGTAAATTTTGGTTAGAGGATGTATCTTTTCTAGGGCATAAGATTTCCAAGGACGGGATTGCAGTTGACCCGGTTAAAGTGGAAGCTATTACTCATTGGACGCGGCCTGAGAGCCCGACTGAGGTTAGAAGTTTCTTAGGTCTGACTGGTTATTATCGCCGGTTTATTCAAGATTTCTCAAGGATTGCTAGACCTTTGATGGACTTGACTAAGAAACATGGAAAGTTTGTTTGGAGCCCTAAGTGTGAGGAGAGGTTTCAAGAATTGAAGAAACGGTTGACTGAGGCTCCGATTTTAACCTTACCTGATGACAAAGAAGGATTTTTGGTGTATTCAGATGCCTCTAAAGATGGGTTGGGTTGTGTCTTGATGCAAAATAGAAAATTCATAGCCTATGCCTCTAGGAAGTTGAAACCTCATGAGCAGAACTACCCAACTCACGATATAGAATTGGCGGCGGTTATCTTTGCTTTGAAGAAGTGGAGGCACTACTTATATGGGTTAACTTTGAGGTACACAAGAGTTTGAAGTATTTGTTCTCATAAAAGGAATTGAACTTGAGGCAAAGGAGATAGGTAGAGTCCTTAGAGGACTATGATTGCTCAATAAAGTATCACCCTGGAAAGGCAAATGTCGTGGCTGATACGTTAAGTCGCAAGTCTCAAGTGGCAGGGTTAATAGTGAAGGAATGGGAGATGTTGGAACAAGTGAGCGAGTGGAATACATACTTAGGGACACAAAAGGTTATTTTTGGGAATGTGGAACTAAGGTCTCCATTGCTGGAACGGATCAAGAAGGCATAATCGAGGGATCCTATAGTGCAAAAATTTCTGGAGAAAGTACAAAAAGGGAAGCCCGAGACTTTAGGATAGGTCCAGAGGGTGTATTGAGGTTCCGAGAGAGGATAGTAGTGCCAAATGATGAAGTATTAAAGAAAGAAATTTTAGAAGAAGCACATCGGTCCAAGTTTACCATCCATCCTGGGAGTAATAAAATGTATCAAGATCTAAAATGGTTGTACTGGTGGGATGGTTTGAAGAAAGAAGTAGCCAAGTATGTGCAGACATGTCTTATTTGTCAATAGGTTAAAGCTGAGCATCAAAAACCTTCAGGGCTTTTACAACATTTAGAAATTTTCAAATGGAAGTGGGAACACATTACTATGGATTTTGTCGCTGGTCTGCCGAGGAGTCAAAAAGGACATGACGCCATATGGGTAGTAGTAGACCGACTCACTAAATCTGCATATTTTCTACCAGTGAATATGAGGTATCCTTTGGAGAAGTTGGTCAAACTTTATTTGGATGAGATAGTAAGGTTGCATGGGATTCCAGTAAGCATTGTCTCCGATCGAGACCCTAGGTTTGTTTCTAGGTTTTGGTAGAAGCTGCAAGAGACCTTGGAAACTAAGTTAAAGTTGAACACAGCCTATCACCCCCAGACAGATGGGTAGTCTGAGAGGACAATTCAGACTCTAGAGGACATGTTAAGATCTTGTATAATGGATTTTGGGGAAAGTTGGAGCCAACACATGGCACTAGTCGAGTTCGCATACAATAATAGTTATCATGCTTTGATTCAAATGGCACTCTATGAGGCATTCTATGGGAGAAGATGTCGATAACCGATTCATTAGGATAAAGTGGGTGAGAGAAAGATCCTTAACCCGACTGCTATACCTTAGATTGAGGAAGCTTATGAGAAAGTGAAGTTGGTTAGAGAAAGACTTCAAACAGGTCAAAGTCGGCAAAAGAGCTACGCAGATAATAGGAGAAAAGATTTGGAATTCGAGGTAGGTGATAAGGTTTTCTTGCGGGTTAAACCAGTGAAGAGTGGAGTAGTGTCTGAAAAAGGAAAGAAATTGAATCCAAAATACATTGGACCATTTGATATTCTCAAACGGATTAGAAAAGTGGCTTATTAGTTGGATTTACCTGCCAGCATGTCTAAAATTCACAATGTCTTTCACATCTCGATGCTCATGAAATATCACCCAGACCCGAGCCATGTGTTGCAATTAGACGAGATTGAAATGGATGAAACGCTTTCTTACAAGGAAAGGCCTGTGAAGATTCTTGATCGGGAAGTAAAGAACTTAAGGACGAAGAAAATTCCTTTGGTTAAGGTCCTATGGAAAAATCATGACATCGAGGAGGCGACTTGGGAAGTGGAAGAAAAAATGCAGAAAAAGTATCCAGAATTATTTGTCTAGTAAGGTGAGAATTTTGAGGACAAAATTCTTTTAAGGGGGGGAGGATGTGAGGAGCTCAAAAATTATTATGTTTAAATAGTGTTATTATTATCATTAATCCGTTTGATTATTTTTAATGTCGTACTCAAACATATTTTTTAGAAAATTTAAATGGAAATTCGTTTTATTTTTAGGTAATCCAATTTTATTTCACACCTATTTCCTTGTTGATTTTCAGCATCCCGTTTACCTTTTTAAATTCACCCTTTTAGCATCAATTAGTGAGAAAATGAGAGAACACATTTTTCGAGACAGACTTTCGAGCCAAAAGTGAGATAGTGAGGGTGAGTAAGGATGATTACTTGTAGGTTTAGAATTCAATCAAGGGACTAGAAGTGAATCATTAAAAGTGAGATTAAGTAGGGTTTTGAAACCCTAAACCTAGTTGGACAAATTTTCCAAAAACTAGGATTTTAATCTTGCTATTGTTCTATCCATTTAATTCCTTCCAATTCACTTTAATTACCTTTTCTTCTTTCTCTCAATAGCCGAGCACCCCCTTTTATTTTCTAACCAAATGAACCATTTCCATTTCCTCCAAATCAAGATTTAAGACAAGGTTTTCAAAGGAGACAACAACCCCCAATTTAAGGCTTTAGTCATTTCATTGCTTTATGTCAAAAACACCCAACACCTCTCTCTTCTCTTCCCATTTTCAGCCGACTCTCTCTCCCTCATTTCCTTAGCAAAAATTGCTCTTCATCTCCTCTCCAAACCTCTCAAAACAGCCAGCCATTCCCCCTCATTCTCTCCAAGAAAATTTCTCCCATCCCTTGCGAAATCCTAGCCTTGAAGACTTGAAGCTTTGGGGTCTTGTGGGTGTGAGTTGGCCAAGCTATTGGTGGTGGAAAGGAGAATCTTGGACATCCTAGGCTTGCTTGATCAACTAGAACAAGAGGTAATTTTTTTTTAAACTCCAAAGATTAGAGCTTTGTGTTGGTTCTTGAAGATTTAAGTTGATAATTTTCTTTGAGTTGCATTTGTTGGATTTGGATGATGTGTGGGCTCTTGGAACTCCCACATATATGTGTATTTGTTTACTAGCATGATAATAGATGAAATGTGTGTTCATCCATTGGAAATTGTTGGCTTGAACTTGGAAGAAAAACCCCAAGGAAAAACCGAGAGAGAGAGAGAAATGAGGGTCTAAGAGTTGCTGTTTTCTCTGTTTTTGTGGCTGCATTTTTGCAAGCTTAAAGGCTGATTTGAATTGCTTAAATGTTGAGTTTTAAGTTGTTAATTTTCCCCACAAAAATCCCTTCAAAAGTTGTTGCAAGAATGGTTGCTAAGTTGGAACAAAAATCTGGAATCTTGAAGATGATTGCTGTCCGAAATTTTGGACTATTTTAGTACTAGAAATTGATAAAAACTTCCACCATTTTTGACCATAATTAGGCCTAGGGAAGTTAATTCTATCTTGGATCCAAAAATTAGGACAATTGGTGGTGATTTGGGGATGTTAGAAGCTTTAGGATAAAGAACACAAAACCCCACAGATTTGGATGGAAGTGTTTGAGCACAATTTGTGCAGTAGGAAATCTTTCTTCCCGCTATAGTTTTTGGCTGAATTTTAGTACGAACATAATGTATATATAGTATAGTTAGTGTACCAAATTTGGTGATTTTTGAGTAAGAATTCATCATTCAAATGATGCATTAAAACTTGCCCTGCAAAACTGGAATTTCAGAAAATCAGAGTGTTGAACCTGCCCGGTTTGGACAACTATATTTTCTTACTCAATGGTCAGAATCTAATGCCATCAGTGGAGTTTGAAACTAGATTCATAGGGCTATGAACTGAGTAAATTTTAGGGGCTAATTCATTTCCTACAATTTTTGACGAATTTCCAAAGTATGCTGAAAAACCAGTCTGTTTTGTCCTGTTTTCTCTGAAGCTGTAATTTTGTATGAAAATTGGACTGTTTCTGTTGAGAATCTCGCTAAGATATTTTTTACAAAGTTTTAGCCCTTTTTATAAGGTTTCCAACGGTACCAACCTTACAAATTTTGGACCTATACAACTCAAGTTATGATTTTTACAAGAATTCTGCTCAAATTGAAAGTTTAATGAACATTTTCTTTCTTGAATTTGATTTGACAAATGAACCAGAGAACTTAATTCCGCTTTTCTTTTAATTTGTTTAGGGAGTGGAGCTGATTTGGACTTTGATCAAAATTTAGACACTGAGCCTTCTTTTGTCGGTGAGTTTTCAATGCATATTATTTGCTTTAATTAAATACTTTGTGTGAATGTGTTATGTACTTGTTTACTTGGAATTGAGATTGTTGAACCACTCACTTAGGGAGTGTATACTTTATTACTCTATTTTAAGTACAGTTGGTGACATAATTATTCTTACATGTGTTAATACTTGTGGAAAAAGTGTTTATAAAACTACTCTTGGCCGCGTCCCTTGAGTAGTTAAGTGTTAAGTGTTTCGGATTGCGGGCCCGGTAAGGGGAAGTTTGGTAGAAGGAGATGGTTGTAAAGAGTCATCTACTTGGATTGGAAAGTCGACGGAGTGTCAGCTACGTGAAACGATTGTGCATTGTGGACCTGAACTTCTGAGAGCCACTGTATCCTACCTGTGTGTTATGTGTTTTCTTTACTTGATTCAAAGTTCAATTTATCCTGCTTTATGCCTGTGCATGTTCTTTTGGAAATTCAGGAGCTTCTAACTCACCCCGTTCCCAATTTGTTTTTTCTTAACAGGTGATGAGAATCCAGGGGTCTAGTTAGGTCTAGTATCTGCTTTTGGCTTTTGTCCCGAGTTTGGAAGTATGAATTGTATTTTCTTATGGTTTTGTAAATTTCGACTCGTGGGAATGTAATAGGCTATGGTTTGGAGCTTTAGGTGCTTTTGAGTTAACGTTTGTACTCTAATCTTAAATGTCATTTTATTGCTTCCATTCTCTCTTCTAATGTGGATTTTAGATTTATCCTTTAGTGTTAGTATTTTCGAATGCTTGAGTCCTGGCAAGAGTTAGGCAGGCAGTCCGCCAACCCTTTGGTTAGCCTTGGGGGGAAGTGGGGCTGTCACAGAGTAGGTTCATAATGTTAGTAATTTTATTCAGCTATCTCAAAATAATCCTTTTCAAACACTTAAAACCCCAGATAGAAGAATCATCCCAATTTAAGATGGAGAAATCAACCAAGCTAATCAAAGACTACTAATCCACCCAATTTCCAACCAAACTACTTGAATCACATCCAACTTGGGAAATTGCTCTTGAAAAAAAAAAAACATGCTCAAAACACAATGAAAGATTTGAAAGATTGGAGGGTAGAATGGACCAATAGGATAGTAGTTTTAGAAATGTAGAATTTCAAATTGGTCAACTTGTTAATGCCTTCAATCCTAGACAATCGAGGGAATTACCAAGCAAAAATGAGGTTAATTTGAGGGAACATGTGAATGCTATCACTCTTAGGAGTGATAAACAATTAGAATAGATTAATCTTGGTAAAAATAGAAAAAACATGAAAAAAGAGAAGATGAAGCATCAAAAGGCCAAAACAATCATAATTCAATTGATGTTGATATGCCTTCTTTTCATTCTTCTTCTAAGAATGCTAGTAATGCTATTTCTTTTTCCGATAGGTTGAAGCAAGGCAAAATGGAGAAGGAATTTGAGAAATTTGCTCAAATTTTTAAGTAAATTATTATTAATATTCCTTTTGTTGATACTATCTTACAAATTCCCTCTTATGCTCATTTGTTGAAGGATATCATGTCTCAAAAGAGAAAGATTGAAGATCATGAGACAATTGTATTCATGAAGGAATGTTCGACATGTGTCCAAAACAAACTTCCAACCAAGCTTAAAGATCTGGGAAGTTTTATTATTCTTTGAACTATTGATCATTTAAATTTTACTAATTCTTTGTGTGATTTAGGTTCAAGCATGTTATTAATGCCAATTTCCATAGTTAGGAGGCTTGATTTAAGGGAGATAACAAATACAAATATCGCTCTTCAATTACCGGATAGGTCAATAAAACGTTCGATGGGTATGGTAGAAAATGTTCTGATAAAGGTGAAATCATTTATTATACTGCTCAACTTTATTATGCTAGATATGAAAGAAGACATGCATATGCCTATTATTTTAGGTAAATCTTTCTTAACCACCACTGGTACTCTAATTGATATGCAAGAAGGCAAATTAATGTTTAGAATTAATGATAAGGAATTAGTTTTTAACCTTAATGAAGATAAGGATCTTGATTTATGGCATGGGAAAGCTTTTAAACCTAAAGAGGTTAATGTAGTGCAAGAGTTGTTTAAAGATGGTTTTCCAATTGATTTTAATGCTCTTGAATATGAAGAATAAAGATAAAGAGATCCTTAACCCTAAAGTTCATATTCATAAATGCAAGAAGCTAAGTAGACTTTGGGATCGTTTTAAGTATTTTTCTAGAAGTCCTCATACTATTTGTAATAATGCTAATCCTTCTTTGTTTGACAATGAGAATGATTTGGAGATTGGGAAAACTCAATTCTTTGTGGATGGAAAGTGAAATTTTAGTCCTTGGGAAGGAACAAGTTCTTTTTCCCCTCCAAAGTGAATTGAAAGAAGAACATTTTTGAGTTGAGCCAACGATTATAAACAAAAGAGCTTCTTGGGAAGAAATGGAAGATGAAGATGAAGTTGAAGAAACCTTGTTTTCTCTCTCTATTTCTCTCTCTCTCTAAGCTTCAAATGGCAGCTGAAAATGAAGGGAAAAGGAGCAAGAAATATGGCTTTAAGGAGACAACATACTTGGTTGGCCTTAATTTAAGGAAAAGTGATCAAACTTTCACTTTTTGTCGCGTCGACATGCAACACTCTAACTTTTACTGATTTTTCCTTTTCCGGCACTGTCCTACCTTAATTATATCTCTGTAATATTTCTGCATATACTCGGTTTCATCTTAGAGTTACTATTCACGTCACGGCTCAAAAACTAATGCTTAAACTGGTCGAAACAAACACCGGCAATCTTATTCACGAAAAATTCTCTAAATTAGAAAATAATATTTTAAAGCATAAATTCACTAATATTTTAGTGAATAAACATAATATAAATATTTTTATTTAATTTTTAATAAAAACAAAATTTTGAGACCCTCACACTTGTTCACTTTGAGTGTATGAAAATTCAAAAAGACATAAAAACTTTATGTTTTATAAGTGAATATTATTAGTTAGTTTAGAGTGATTTAATAATCTATTTTATTGTTATAGTGAGAAAAGTTCATGCCTATGTATTTTACTAAATTAAGGTGTGGAACAAGACCCAAAAAAAATAAAATCCAGCAATAAGTGGTTCTTCTTCCATGAATTATGTAACCACCTACTGTTTCTTCTTATGAGTTGTTACAGAGTATTTAGAGTGAAAATTATAATATTTTCTTGACACAGGAAAGGTGTCGTTCTCTTGGGTTAGTTACATTTACCTCCCCTGAGAATTGATCATATTACCAAATAAGCCCCATAGTTTGACCAAATAACAGTCAACTGTCTTGAATGTCCAAAAGTTTGTCAATGACACCGCCGCCATTTTGGAATGTTAAAGATGATGTTGACATCAACAAAACAAAAGCTTGATAGACCAAACATACCCTTACTGGACTCTAGCATTTTTTCCCTACCATAAAACTTCATCGGTCCACATGTTAATCTCAAAGCTTTCAACACTGCTGCTGCTGCATCTAACTTTTAGTACCACCAAAAGTGTTTCATACAAATCTCCACAAGCCAATTTTCCCAAACTACTTTTCCTTTATTCTTTTCATGGTTATTTCTACTGAAAAATTTTGCAAGTAGGATGTGGGTGTGTAAAAGGCCATGGAAGTTCAAAAGGAAGTTATGGTGGTGAAATTGGCTTGCCAAATCCCTCATCACCTGATATCTAAATCATTGCTTTTACCAAATTTTTTTTCTTTGTTGTGAATTTTAATCAAAATTGTGGCCAATCTAGGTGGATTGCCTTTTTTCCCCCAGTTTTCACAACATTAGAAGTTAAAAAAGAAAAAATGTATGAATCAAAAAGAAAAAAGGAATTTACAAATACTTGCAAGTTGGAACAAAGCTCTACAAGCCGTAGCCATGGGTATTTCCTTGTCTAATCAGGTTCTTCCAAAGACTAAAACATGATTTAACATCTGGACTTTCTGGTTGCTGAAGCAATGATGGTCCGTTCCCATTCTTCAATTAGCTTTAGTCCTATTCCCATTCAACATATCCTATGTTCTCTATTGATTTATAACTATTATAAATCTACCGTTCCACAATACTACTAATTTATAGAATGATCCTTGAAGAACTCGAGAACAAATATATATCAGTGAAGTGATTTAAAAAAAATAGTTGTTTAATCAAAACATGCTCAGAACTAATGAACTGATTATTAAAGTTCAATTCCAAATAATTCAAGGTCTTTTCATGTGTTAACATATGTCTGATGTGTTTTTCCTATGAACTAATTTTTTTCTCTGCCAAAAAAATATCTACTTTGTGGGCAATTTTGACTTTTCACTTGTTCTTTTAGGCTAGATTGACAGAAGTTAGTTTGAGGGGTGTATTTGTTATTTTATCAAACCACAGGATCAGTATGGTAATATGGTCAAACCTCAAGGGAGGTAAAATGTAATTAACATTTTTTTTTTTTTTAATTTTTGTCAAATGAAGAAGTTGGGTTGCCCATTGTGTGAATCTGGATGGTGGATTCCAAAGAAGAAATGGTAGCTATACAATTCATGGCCCAGATCTACGCCAGCTAGCTCTCCTGATATGGACTGTCCAAGTGAAATTTTTAAAATAATTTTAATGTGTTTTCTAAAATGGACGGGCTGGATTTGGCCTCCTCAACTCAGCTCAACCTAATATGGGTAATGGATTGTATTGTGTGGTTGCCCGTGATCCATGGAGGAGGGAGTTTTGTAGCAAAATCCAGGGAAAGAAAATGAAGTTAAAATTAGACTAGAAAAGAGTTAGTAAAAACATAAAAAAGAAATGAAAATTAATATGTTTAATGTCTTAAAATATATGAGATTGCACTCTGTGTATGCACTCCATATAGGAAGTTGTGTGTTTGACAATAGTTTTGGTAGTAAAACATGTCAATTCTCGGGGGATTGGGTGGCATAGAGAAATGTAGTGTAAGTGAGAGATCCTAAATGCAAAACCTCACATTTACGCAAACAAAAAATATCAATGCTTGAAAAATATTGATGATTTGCTGATGCCTATAAGAATCGTACAAACTCATGAATATTGGAAAAAATTTGAACCAATCAAATTAAAGCACCACGAAAATTACAAGAATCCATATAACTACCAAAATTATTGGTACATGTGAAAAAGAAAATGTTGGCCTTTTACAATGAAACTTGTAATTTCAACAAGTTTTGAAAATGTGGAGAAGTTTTATTTACTGCTGTACGTTTCACGGAAAATATGATCGAGCCAATTCTTTTTTGCAATATGGAAACTACACAACAAGAAAAGGTTTATGAGGTAATTTGGTTCCTTTTCTTTTTTAATCTTCAATTATTGGTTAGCTAAGGAGAAGTTAACCAGACAGAGGGAGAAAATGTCTATGATGGAACTTAATGGAGAACAAAATGGGACTTTCTCTATGGTGATGTCAATCTCGTATGTGGATTGAAATCTTAGCGATTATAAATGTTTCCTCTCTTCGTAGACTTATGTAATCATACTTGACCGACACTTGTTCTAGAAACTTATAAGATAATCTCGCATGTTTTTGAGCCAATAAGGCCAATTCTTGAGGTGTTTTAATATAGATATACGACTTTGATCGTCTGAGTGGTAGGTATAACAATAATATGTTGAAATTTTGATACAGTTGGTTTTTTCAATTAAAATAAAATTCTTGCTCTTCTTTGTTATTGATTCATTAAACACGTCGTTTCTAATTTTAGTGAAATATTTCATTTGCGATGCTTTATTAGCTGCCAATCATATACGGTTTGTGTGTCATTGGTTTTAAGTTTTGATTCTTAGTGCCTAGCCTTCATTAAGGCAGAAAAGATTACATTTTGTGCAATCAATGAACATCACTTATTTGTAGAATTTCCTATTACTCTATCACAAAACCCACTCTGCAAACAAAAATTCCTCCGTTCATACCTGAAAAGCATAGTTTATTACTACACGATTCTGAAAAACGATACACGTTCCAGTATGAAATGAGTTAATTAGCGTGTGAAGATGATGAAGTGCGGCTCCGACTTTGACTTTATTTCAGGACACCACAATTAAATGGAAAATTTGGTTCAGAAATAGTCAGTTAGGCTATAGTAATTGGTAAGATATGCATAGTTACTAAAAACCAAAAAACAACTTTACCCTAGTGATGAAAAAACTCTCCACTTACTTGACAAAACTTGATACTTCAGTAGCAGAAACCAATGTTTTCAGACTCGGACCTGGTATCGAACCGGTTGAGCTCAGGGGTCAGGAGTTGATGGGTCCGACGATTTCGACCGGGGGTCGAATCGATGATATCATAAATATGTCATAAATATATATATTAATAATATATAATCAAAATAGTATATAAAAAAATTCTCTTAAAAAATAGTATATAAAAATTTCCTCAAATTGGTAGTTTTCAACTTTATATATAAATTTATTTTTTAAATTGGTAATTTATGACTTTATATATAAATTTGAGAATTTTATATTTAATAAATAAATTGACTTAAAGAATATAATATATATATATATATATATATATAGGTAGAAATGTAACTTAAAAAATGTATTGGATTAATTTTACACTTTAGTAAAATAATGAGAGGTTAAAGCATATTTACTAAAACTTAAAAAGTGAGTTTGAAAGGGTATAATAGGTTAAAGGTCAAAAAAAAAAAAACGGTCAAATAGTCAAATCCGGTCAACCGGTTCACCTGGTCAGACCCAGTCAAACCCGAGTTTTGACCGTCTCTGACCGGTTTTTCAATTTTCTAGTTTTGAAAGATGACTCGGATGCGGCATTTTGGGTTCAAGCCGGTCGGTCTGAGTTTAAAAACACAGGCGGAAACGACATGCTTCCTCTTCATTATACTGACTCCGTCCCAGTTTTTGTATTGCACTTTGTAAACTAATGTTATTTATCAACAGTAGCTCTAGTTTGTTTTATTTCCCTTGGTGTCTCCATGTAGAGCTAGTTTGTGGTGAAAACACAAAAGGAGATATGGCCCTCAAATGCTTTAGTGATATGTAGATAGTATCGACAAAGCACGGGCCTTCACACACTTAAGAATCATACAGATTCGTGTAAAACCCCGCTCAGCTTTTCTAATTATTTGTTGGGACTGTTATTATTTGATTAAAAAATTTTATTTGCATCATCAATATAATTTTCAATAAATTTTTTATCTCACATACATTATATCAAAAAAGTGTTACAATATTTTTTGTCAAAAAATTATCCCAAATAAGTTAATATCCAAACACACTAGCATGCATCATTCGACACAATAGTAATTATTACGATCGTTTTAGATTACGTGAACAAGGAGTACTATATGGAAAGACATTAAATTTATTGATCTAATTTTGATAATCAACAAAAAATTTGGTACATACTAGAAAGAAAAATATGATACTTTCAATAGGATGGAGACAACAATAGTTAATTACCCACTGATTTTTCTAACAATTCTTTTTGGTGTAAAGGGGCTATGCCCTTGGTGGGTTTTATCAGTGGATAATGAGTGCGCACGAGAAACACTTCTTCAGTGTGAAAATGCATCTTTTTCATATACAGCTAATCTTGTCCTGTTGACCTTTGGGGCAATGCTCAGTTAAGTCTACTCTAATTTTCTGGGCCTTATTTATGTGCTGAAAATGATGAAACCAATTGGGTGACTACATTCATTTGCTACCAATCCGCGAAAGTAAACACAGACAATGAGAACATATTGAAAATTCTACCCTCTCGACCTTAAATAATATCCACTCTGAAGTTTGACCCATCTGCAATACAAACATTGCAAAGTAATCATGGTTTCTGTTCCTATTGGAAAGGCTTGCTTCATCATAATTGTCGCCTCATTCTTTTGCTTCCTCGGAAGTGCTTCAGCTTCTGTTGAAGAGGCTGATGCACTTTTTAAATGGAAAGCCACCTTCCAGAATCCGAATAATCCTCTGCTAAGTTCTTGGATTCTCCAGCCAAATGCTTCAAATTCTTCTCATATTCCAAAAGAAATTGCCAGCCCCTGCACTTGGTATGGTGTTTCTTGCATTGATGGAAGTGTCAACAGGTTGAACCTTACAAATTCAAGTATTAATGGTACACTCTACAGCTTTCCCTTTTCATCCCTTCCAAATCTTGAATATGTTGATCTGACCCTGAACCATCTTTCGGGCAGCATACCGCCTCAGATAGGTAACCTCTCCAAGCTCATATATCTTGATTTGCAGGGCAATCTGTTTTCAAACACAATCCCCCGCGAAATTGGACAGTTGAATAACCTTCAAACTCTTCATTTAAATGCAAATGAGTTAAATGGCTCAATCCCTGAGGAGATAGGGGAATTAAAGTCTCTAAATGAGCTTGCTTTGGCGGCCAACTATCTTGATGGCGCCATTCCTGCTTCCTTGGGCAATCTGAAAAACTTGACTGACCTATATTTCTATGAAAATTTGCTTTCAGGCCCTATTCCCCCTGAACTAGGATATCTTGACAATCTTGTTTCAATTTACATGGACAGCAACCAGTTATCAGGTCCTATTCCTCCCGTCTATTGGGAATTTGAATAAGCTCAAGGTCTTGTTTCTTTTCAGCAATAACCTCTCCGGTGGCATCCCTCCTGAGATAGGCAATCTAACATCACTTGATAGTCTTAGCCTATTCAACAATAATTTGAGTGGCTCAATCCCCCCATCATTGGGTAATCTAGCCAGTCTGACTCTTCTGCACCTGTATGACAATCAACTCTCCGGTTCAATTCCCAAGGAGTTGGGAAATCTGAAATTTCTTGACGACTTGGAATTAAGCCAGAATATGCTAACTGGTTCCCTTCCTGTCACATTAGGTAATTTGAGTAACTTGCAATATTTTTATGTTCTCAATAACCAACTTTCTGGTCCTATTCCCCAAGAGCTTGGAAATTTGACGAAGCTGGTTGCTATGATCATGGCTGAAAATCAGTTCTCTGGTCATTTGCCGGACAAGATATGCCAAAGTGGAGTCCTTCAAAACTTTACTGTAAATAACAACAAGCTTACAGGTCCAATTCCTGGATGCTTGAAGAACTGCACAAGTTTACTTAGAGTTGTCTTGCATGGGAATCAGCTCACTGGAAACCTCTCAGAGATGTTTGGGGTCTATCCACACTTGGACTTCATGGATCTTAGCGACAACAATTTCTATGGAGAACTCTCTGGTAACTGGGGTAGATGTCGAAGCTTGTCTACTCTGAATATTGCAGAAAACAACATCTCAGGTCATATACCTCCCGAGTTAGGAAATTTAACTCACCTGGGTGCACTCAATCTTTCCTCAAACAGCTTAATTGGGGAGATTCCAAAGGAGTTTGGGAAAATGACTTCTATGCTAAAACTCTTTTTGCAACATAACCAACTTTCAGGTGGTATACCTCAGGAACTGGGATCACTAACTCAACTACTCAGTCTAGACCTGTCTGCAAATTCATTGAATGGTTCAATACAGGGAAATTTAGGTAACTGCCAGAAACTGTTCCAATTGGACTTGAGCAACAACTTTTTGAGCCAAAATATACCTAATCAGTTTGGCCAATTAATTCATCTTTCTATCTTGAATCTTAGTCACAATTTTCTTGATGGAGAGATGCCATCCGTGTTTATAAATTTCCAGAGTCTTGAAATACTGGATCTCTCCTATAATAATCTCTCTGGTTTCATTCCACAGGATTTAGATGGTCTGCCTGGTTCCACTCACATTAACATATCTTTCAATAATTTAGAGGGTCCTATTCCCCTTGGCAAAGCATTCATGAATGTCACTATAGAACAAGTAAAGGGAAATAAAGGTCTGTGTGGAAATATTACAGGGTTACAACCTTGTGAAAGTCCTGTCAAAGGAAGGCACAAGAGACATAAAGGCCAGAGACTTATTCTCAAAATTTTGCTCCCACTTTTAGGATCACTTCTACTTCTCTGTGCCTTTGCTGGAGCCTTCCTTCTGTATGAACGAAGAAAAAGAGTAGCAAAAGCTGAAGATATGGAAGTAAATGGAGATAATTTTTATTCTATATCAGTACTTGATGGCAGGGAAATGTATAAGCAGATTTTGAAAGCCACGGAGGACTTCAATGCAACATTTTGCATTGGGGAGGGAGGTTATGGGAGTGTTTACAAGGTAAAGCTTCCATCAGCTGATGTACTAGCTGTAAAAAGGCTTCATCATTCATCTGAGATGACAGACTGCAATGGTTTCTTAAATGAGATAAGGGCCTTGACAAATATCAGACACAGAAACATTGTCAAACTTTATGGTTTCTGCTCGAATTCTAGGCACTCAATACTGGTTTATGAATTCCTCGAAAGAGGTAGCTTGTCAAACATTTTGAGCAAAGAAGAAGCAGCTAAGAAATTGGATTGGCAGAAAAGGATGAACATCATTAAAGGTGTAGCGTATGCTTTGTCTTACATGCATCATGATTGTTCACCCCCAATTGTTCATCGAGACATATCAAGCAACAATGTTCTGCTTGATTCAGAATATGAGGCTCATGTTTCTGATTTCGGCACTGCTAAGCTACTCAAGAAAGATTCATCCAATTGGAGTGCGCTAGCAGGCACATACGGATACATTCCACCAGGTAACTGACCATGTTTTCTCTTAATCCAGTAACAAATCAAAAAAAGAAACAAATTATTGAGAGCACGATCTTGAGTTCTTAATGATCATAATTAACATGATTCGTTCCTTACAGAGTTTGCCTACACAATGCAAGTGACTGAAAAATGTGATGTGTATAGCTTTGGGGTACTCGCCCTGGAAATAATCAAGGGAAAGTATCCTGGTGATTGCATATCTCAACTTATGTGTCCTACACCTGGAAACTTACAACTGGAAGACATGTTGGACCAACGGCTTTCACATCCAACTAAAGAAGTTGAAGAGGCTTTGATATTCATCATCAAGATTGCCAGGGGATGCGTGGCTGCTAATCCAAATTCTAGGCCAACAATGTCAATTGTTTCTGAGCTGTTAGCAATGGGTGCTCCATCTCCGCAACATCTTGGTGAGCAAAAAATAGGCATGGAACCTTTTCTTTTCAGATTCTATTCTCTGACTTTCAAAACATTTTATTGGATCTCATAGACTTATTTTGCTCTTTATCAACTAACTATCTTCCACTCTTTCCTCGCTGCAGTGGAAAACAGTGCAGCTCGGAGAGAAGACATGACAAAGGTTGTTGAAGAGGACTCAGAGGGACAAGAGCAACATATACTTTCAGGATTTAATTAGCACTTTTGCAGAGATCATAATATGTATTCTGCAACTGGAAGCAAAAAGTTTAGTTTTTCAACCTTCACGCCTACATTAGTCCCTTGTGGCTCAGTATCCACCAATACAACTCGTCAATACGACAATTTTATTTGCTTAAACAATTGAACATTACTCTTTAGCGTAATATATTGTGGGCTTGAGACTGGACAACGATCCACAGCAAACGTAACTTGCCAATAATTTGGCTTTGACTAAGGTACAGTATTGTTAAACCAATATTTTACTCTATCCCTGCTCTCTTCTCTGTCTCCTATGTTCTCCAACTTGTTTCTACTTCTTCTACTCTTTCAAGACCTTCCCTTGGGGAGGGAACCACACCATGACCTCCCTCTCATGAATTTAGCTCCGTTTTGTTTTGTTTTTTCGAATAATGTCTTCTCATGAATTTTGTTTTATTCTATTTTATTTTTCAATAAAATATTGGATAACTTTTTTATACATTATCAGTGTATAACTTTTTTTTTTTACACTAGCAGGTATAAATTATGTCACATAATATAAATATAAATTTGAAATTCAAATAGTACGTATGTGGCATATATATAAAATTGATAGTATAAAAAAATCACTACACTATCAATATATAAAAAGTTAATTCTAAAGTATTTCCCAAATTTTCTTAGTGAGAGTTTTTTGTTTCTCCTAGGGATTCCTAGTGAGAATTTTCTATTCTCCTAGAGATTCCTATGGAGATTTTAGCATTTTTTTCTTTTTCTTATTAGATCTAAATTTATTTCAAATTTGATTATGAGATTTGAAATTTTTTTGGAACTTAGATCTATTTCAACATATCTTATCATCATTATTAGAGTTTAAAACGTCGATTAATAGATCTAATGTTTCAATATACATGGAAAGGAGCTGCAGCGATTCATCTGTTAGAAAACAATTTTAAAATTTCTTGTATTTTTCAGATATGTTCATAATATTTTGAATATATTATATCTTTGGATCTATTATATTTGTTAAATTGTAGAAATAGAACTGTAATTTCTAGTGCATGTTTAACCTGTCATTAGAACAGTCATGTAGATCAAATCGTATTGGACCACTTCTAATAGTTTGTTAATGAAATTTACTTTTTATCTAAAAAAAATAATCCTAGCAAAGCTTACATGATAATTTGCTGAATGATTCAACCTAAGGGTGACAATTCAAGATTACAACACGACACGAAAGAATTTGTGTTAAAAATGGGTAGACCCGATTATGACACGAAAAGAAAATGGGTCATTATGAGTCGACACGTGGGTTGACATGAATGACACGTTATTAATCCATTAGAACTTGTAGATTGATATGTTAGTCCAAAAAAAAAAAACGACACGTTTGTAACACGAATTATCATTTCTACTAGAGATTTTTATTTCTTTTGATACCTCTGGAATGTACATCAAAATCAAAATTATATAATTAAAAAAATTACTTGGTTCTCTTTTTTATCTAAACCAAATTTCTTTAAATTCACTTCTTAAAAATTTTGTTCTAATTTAAAGCCAAATATAAAAAGCAGAAGTCATTAAATAATTAAGAATTCAAACCAAATTTTTTGGACAAAAATTAACTAATTAAGATACTTTAAATTAGAAAAAAGCACTAATTGGATTTCTTCATTTCTTGCATATCTATTTACGCCAAATCTGTTTTTTTATTTCCTACTAAGTCTATGATAAAAATATTGTTTTCCTTTCGACATAAATTATTAGAGTACCCAAAAGTCTTTTTTCTTTGACAAAAAGTCCTATTGCTGTTTATGCTAAATTTCTTTGTAATCACTCCTAAATTAATCGAGATTGGAAACTTAATTAATTCCTTCATTGTTTGAATGTTGGAGTCAAAAGATTATAGACAAAGAACCTTTGAAAATTCATACCAAAATTTTCAACTATAAATCAATTGTTTTCATAAAAATGCATTACTTGGGATCAGAAACTAAAGAGATTTGGAGAAGGTAGATCAGAGTTTTTGATATTGTGTGATGTCAAGTTAGTAATTTCAATTTAAAAAATAAAATAGATGAAGTGGATACGAACATAACACAAAAGTTTAGTGTGTCATTTATGGACCAGTACTCGTTTAACACGAATATGATTTTGACATGACACGAACATGACACGACACAATACATTTACAACCCTAATTCAACCCCAACTTCATGGTGGCCCTCAAATGGGCCATTACAACATAAAGAAATGGAAAAAAAAAAAAATGGCGAGAGGTGCAGCGAAAAGACCACTACAAGGTGGAAAGAAATCAAGGTCTAGTCGTGAGCCATGGCATTTGGTAATGGTGGGACCTCATTATCATATTGTTCATTATTGAATTCAATATCCAATGAATTAGAATTTCCGTTCTTTTTGTGGTGAAATTATTTTTCTTCTCATTTCGGAATATTCAGATTAATGAAGATATTAAGAATTTTGATATTTGTAACAACAAAATTTCTCACCGTTTCAACTTGCTTCATTTCTTGTCAAATAGAAGCTTACTAGCATGGATTTCTTAGGACGATTGAAGTTTGTTTGATTTTTATTCTTCCAATACTCTTTTAAATAGACCAAAAAAAGTTTAGACACACGATTAGTTTAAAAAAAATATTTTTCCTTTTTTGTGTGGAAAGAAAATTTTATAGAATAATAATGTAGGATTTTATGATTTGATCTATGTAAAGTAAAAAGTTATTGAAAACAACAAAATAAACTAATTAAATATAGTGGTTATGGTGCAATCAAAAAAATTAGAAATAATTTGCATGCAAACGATTTATCAAATCCCCATTCTAATAGTCTATGAATTAACCATTAGACTTTGGTCCAAAGGTTAGGGAGGGGGTCCAAATCCCACTAAGTGCATTAAAGGGAAGCTACTTGTGTGGTCTGGTGATTTATCAACCCAACTCTAAATATTCAATTTGAACTTTTAATCTTGTAAGAGCCTGGGAGTTTTTATTTGGCCTCTGACTTAGAAAACATCATTCATGAATTATCAATTAATTTTTTTAACTCAATTATTCTGTAAGAAATGATCTTCCACAAGTAGTTTAGGTTTTCTTTATAAGTTCATTACTGATACAGTTGACAATTGATTTAGGTAGGAAAAAAAATTGATTTAGCTAGAAATATAGTTTTGGCCCCAATTTTTTTTCCTGTTGTTAAATTGATTGTAATATTTGGCTAAAAAAAATGTGATCTCTAAAGTTTCTAAATTTAAACAAATTTAAGACAATTAATGGAAATTCAATGACGTTTAACAGTCAAAATTAAGATGGCGTTAATCAATAGCCTAGACTTTACACTTTTTATCCCCAATATTTACAGTTAAATAATTACAATCTCTTAACTTTCAACTAGTGATCGAAAGGGGTTTATGATAAAATAATATGCGAATTACATAGAAATTGGGTTGGATGTATAATAGGAATTTTTGTAAACAAACAGCTAAAAGTTAATTAAACTTCTTATTCTTATTTCTTATAACATTTATTCATGCCACTAATATCTGATATGTTTCTTCTCTTTTCTATAGACAGAATCAATGCATTTATATATTTAATCTCATCGACTCAATTTTGGCATAATATACGACTAATTATTGATAAAGACTTCAATAATTTTTTTCACTAATATTGATATCCAAAGGCTTAACTACATATTGTTTTAGATTATAACTAATATATGCTACAAGTAAAATTCTTTTTTGGCTAAACAAGCAGACCAAAATTTATCACTAATTGCTAAACTAAAGATCAGCCAGCAAATTAAAACAACATTTTATAAAAGATGGTAGAATGTTAATCCACTCTGCCAATTTTGCTAGACCTGCAGCCTTTTGAGCAAGCATATGAGCAACTTTTTGGCTGCTCTACCCGCCCATCTAAACTTTATTACACAAAATTAATTTAATAAAGTCTTAGACCCTATTAGATAAGCCAATTTAACACTTAAATTTAATAGATTCATATCTTAATATGTTAGATGCATTTGATAACTAAAAATAGAACATTTGAATTAATTAAAAGGCACTGAATTTCCTAGACAACACTTAACTTCAAAAAATAAGTGATAAGCTGTTCATTTATCACTTAATGTGATATCCGCAAATTTTCGCCTGTCAAACCCCCATCATTAAGTCATAGAGTCACCACTAGTGTGAAAGAATGTTGACATAACAAAACACTTAATAAATGGAATTTTCTCTTATGGATAATCATAGTTACACAGTCTATGATAAGCTGCAAAATCATATGCACCCTAGTTTGACGCGTCTGTATAGACTAAGTACCATAAAAGTTAGGTATTTAAAACACTTAGAAAGTTAGAATAAAAAGTCCTGGTAATTATTTCCCATGATTAAATTAGGCTAACCTCATTTTTCTAGAAGTTTTCTAATCATATAACCCTACTAACTATGACTCTTTAAATTGAACCTTGAGGTCAAAATTTAAATTTATTTTTTGGAGGGAAAGTTGACTTTTTATCCATTAAGATTTGGTCTTGAAACTATTTTTATTGAATCCAAATGGGGGTACTTCCTTATTTACTTTTAATACCTTAAGAAAATGGAGATTACTTAAATGATATTACATGGAAATAAGTCTTGAATGCAGTTTACCAGAACTACCTGTGATCTGAATATAGCTAATTCAAACTTGAAGGACCAAGGTGCAATTAACATACTTCATTTCCCTATGAGAATGACACGTGTTAGACATGTGTCACATAAGTTGACATCACAAACCAGAGTGATGCGTGTCATCCAAGTACGGCACATGTCATAACCTTATGACACGTGTCATAGGTTGGTTAGCTCTCTTGCTAAATCATCACCCTTCTGTCCTCCTATAAATAGGGCCCTCCACATCTTTAGTTACACATTAGAAATTAAAGACTCTCACTTACACTCCAGAGAGGGTAAGGGGAAGAGTGAACTAAGAAGAAAGTGAGCGAAGGGTAGTTGTAAAAAATAGTAAAAGGAGGCAATACATAGAAGAGTAGTTATGAGAACGTCACGAGTATCCAAATGTGTACCCATTTATATTCATGCATAAATTGATACCCATGTGGATGCTATAAGGCTGTTATATGCCTATAGTTCTAGAGTTACACTCCATAGAGTAGTTATACCGGTTTTAAGCTAACTTGAACTAAGCAAAATCTAAGATTATCATTTTTGTGTGTCTAAACATTGTCATATAGCATGATCTTACCTTGCTTAAATGACAAATGACCATACGTAATTGAGTATTGTGTTTACGTGATTGTTCTTGAATATGAAGTCAGGCTGCAAGTGAATTGAGTTGTTTGCCGATAGTGTACTTTATCATACCGAAAATGTTCATGAGTTGTCTTGCTAAAAAATGATATTGATATTGCATCTGCTTGACTTTACAGTTGTATCTATTATCCCACTAGTATAAGTGATTACACCGGTGTGGCACAATGATCTGTTGAGTAGGCAAGGGGCTTGTTGACATTCATTAAACACATTGGTCCATAACCCAGTATATGGATAGGAAGTTATCCACCTTTTGGGCTAAGAGTGAATGGCACTTCCAGAACTGACCTATTAATTGGGAGTAGGAGATTGAGCTCGTGATGATGGTATAAGGTGGAACCGGGTCATCATCCATAAATCATTGTTGTATTCTTATTATGCTGTGATTGATTTACTATTTTCCTTTGCTTGCTGAACATTACTTGTGTTAGGATTATCTATACATCTAAAACTCAAGCACACAGGCTTCACTGAACTGTGTAGCTCACTCCTATCATTAACAAATTTTGCAGATGCTGAGTTAGGTGTTGAGATGCCATAAGAGTGACTAGCGGTCAATAGATCAAGTTTTGAGCGACTTCCATGTGAAAAGGGAAAAAAGAAAAAACTAGAGAAAAATGTGTTCGCTTTGCTCTACTTTATTATGTTGTGACCTTCTTTATTGTAAAATTCAATAAAAGGAAATGCATTTTGATGAATGGAGTATCACGTTATTAGAATGAGTCTTGGCGAGAGTCAGACCATCCACTACCAATGAAACCTTGTGGGGTGGAATTGGAGCAAGACAATTAGTGGTATCAGAGCCTAGTTTTAGGGGAAATTGGACATAAATGGATCTTGGTGAAGGAATCTTGCACTAGGATTAAGGATAATATCTAGACTTTAATTGTTCATTTTGCTTCCTCAACTTTGCTTAGTTACTCATTGGTAACACTAGAAATTTGGTGGTTGCAAGATTGAACTTAGACCAACTTAGCCCGTCACTAGAAGAGGACCCAGAAGAGGATCCATATGTGGAAGAGGCGGATGGAAATGATTACACATTAATAGAGGGTAGCGACGACAACCTAAGGGTGACAATCTATCACCTGTGGAGAATGATAATGTGTACCAAACTCCTACCATAGTGTATTTTCCAAATGGATATACGGGGTTGAGAGATGTCTACATTCCTTTACCCATAGTAAGAAATGGGGTTCCAGTGGAAGAAGGAAATGATTATCCACATAAAGTAGTCTTTGGATTACAAAAAGAAAAAAAATAAACTCTTAAAAAGGCAAGATGTTAAGAACTAGATTATGGATGAACAAGTAGAGGAAATCAACACCTCAGGCAAGATTTAAATCAGAAACAATAGAAATATGATGAAGTGTACCAACAACTCGCTAGAGCAACCTGAGAAATAGAGTTATACCAGGGCTTAACTTTTGAAATGTGTGACGACCCCACCTCCCCCTAAGGCGAACCAAAGGGTTCGGTGGACCGCTTGCCCAACTCTCGTCAGGACTCACTACAACTCTCGAGTAAATTAAAGTTTGAACTTTAATAGATACAACCCTCAAACAAATTACAATATCAATCTCAAATATTTACCTCAAATGCTCCACTAATTTACATTCCATAAGTCAATTGAACTTCAAAACATACATGGGATTCCAACCACTCATACTAATGAATTAATACAAGTGATTTCCTTCACCTCGAACCCTGTGGAGGGGAAATAAAATATTTTGGAGTGAGTTAAAACTCAGTGAATTTCTAAGTGAACAAACGCAATATATAGAAAATAATATTTTCATTTAATAAAACTTTGCAATTAAACAATCACTCAATCATTTAATTCCAAGAGCAAGTAGTGAATCAGACTTTGCAAAAGTATCCACATTGTGGGTCAAGTATAAAAACAAACAATAATAAATATTTTTCCAAAATACTCACCATTTAACTTAAATCATGAGCAAAGTATTTCACATAGAACGATAATAAATCATGTCGCATTTAACTTAAAACAAGAGTAAATCTTTTCGGAGAAACTCATTTCACTTATGCACAACACATAGGCATTTCTATATGTATCAAAAGCAAGATGGACATATATCATAATCAACTCAAAGGAAACAGTGCCACAAACATCATTATTGAACGAATCCCTAGAGATGGCTCCTGTCTCCAAGGGTGTAGCATATAGCTCCGCTCAAGTAAACATTTCAAGGAGTGAGTTGGATCTCTAGAGGTGGCTCCTGTCCCAAGTACATAGCATATAGCTCTGCTCAGGTAAACATTTTAAGGAGTGAGACGGATCTCTAGAGGTGACTCTCGTCCCAAGGACGTAGCACATAGCTCCGCTTAGGTAAACATTTCAAGGAGTGAGTTGGATCTCTAGAGATGGCTCCCGTCTCCAAGGACGTAGCACATAGCTCCGCTCAAGTAAGTATTTCAAGTGTTGAGACGGATCTTTAGAGGTGGCTCCTGTCCCACATGGACGTAGCACATAGCTCCGCTCTAACACTAACAAGCATTTCAAACACTGAGACGGATCTCTAGAGGTGGCTCCCGTCCCATATGGACGTAGCACATAGCTACGCTCAGGCAATAAAACTCAAGGCAAACACAAATAAATCATTTCATAGATCATTGGCAACAGTAAAAACATTTTATATGGAAAACAAGTTGGAGTGCTCACAAATTAGTCATAGATCATTTCACTTGTAAAAGCAATTTTACTTTAAAATAACAGTAAATAATTTCCTTATAAATACTAGCAAATCATTCCAACAAATCATTCATTTGCAAACAATAGCAAGATTTTTCATTTGAAAAGGAAGTTGGAACACTCACCAAAAGTGCAATCAAGCAAACAAGTCCTTCACCCATCCATCTCGAGATTTCCCTCGTAATCCTTTTGAGCGCCTGAAGCAGTTAAAACCAATGATCACTTATAGCAAACTATCTCTACCTAATCGCTCCCCTTTAAACCATCGCTCATGTATATACTAGGTTACTTATCAAACGAGGAGGGAAAACTACTTACTTGATCAACTAAAGCGACACTTAAGAGGGGTTCAAGGTTATTTCACTGGTCCATAACAGATATCTCCATTTCAAGTCAAGTTCTAGAATCACAAGTTTCATACCAAGCGTTTCATCAAACACTTAATGTGTATAACCACTAGTTTCATACAAACATTTTATCAAACACTTGGTAGGCATCAAACTATCAAGTTTCTATCATCTTTTGATGTTTTGATCATAACTAGAGATACACTCATTAGATTGAGACGAATTTTATGCCGTTTTGAAGTTAAGACATAGACCTACAATTCACGTGAAGACTTCGAAATTCAGTTAAGGAATTTTCATGGTCAAAAATCACAATTACAGAAACAAAATAAAACTATCGGGTTGAAAACAGCATTTCTGGACAGCTTTGGAAGAAAGACTATAACTCAATGCAAGAGGATCGAAATTGAGTGCTGTCAGTGGCGTTTAAAACTAGACTCATAAGGCTTTCAATGGTATAAAATTCAAGTTTTGGTTCATCTCCTACAAGTGCCAAAAAGTTCAGAAAGTCGGCTAAAAATGAAGACTGTTAGCAGAAACAGGGTAATGGGTAATCAGGGGTATTTTGGTCATTTCACAAGCTACAGTGCTCCGATTGCTCTAAATTTTGCAGGTGAAAACTTTGCAAATATCTACAACTTTCATGTTTTGCACAAGAATTGGTTTGGCCATTAACATAGGCAAATTTGCAGCTCAATTTGACACAAAATGGGCCAATGCATCAAACACTTGGTATGCAATAAGAATTCTTTCAAAAATCAGTGAAAAACTCAACTTTCAACCATGAAAAATTCTAGATTTTGACTCCAAATCAACATGCACTCATAGTAAAAAGTTGTTTGAGCAAAATCAAGTCAAGAAACATCATAAAATTTCAAGATCAAGAGTCAACATTTCCAGCTATAGTTTCGGCCAGCAAGTATGGTTTTTCTTCAAAATTTTCACCAACATTTTTACTTTCTAACCACAAAATAAACTCATCTCATCAACAACAACCACAACCACAACCACAACCACAACAAAATCCTCAAGTCCACTACCTGAGAGGTCACCTCAAGTCAGCTATCTAAGTTGGGAATTCAAGAGCCCAACTCAAAATTCCAAAAATATCATTTCTAACAAAAGTAATCCATGGATCTAGTGTAGATCTAGAAGATCTAATATTATCAAGGCTAAAACTAAAAGGTCTAAACAACATACCTCGAGTTCTGGCAAAATCAAGCAAGATCAAGTGTAGATCTACCCAAGAGTGGACTCCCAAGTCTTGTACCTTCAAGTATCCTCAAGATTAACCAAGGATGTAGTTGGTTCTTGGTGATTTCTTCCACAAAGCTTCAAGATCAAGAAGAAGAAGACAAGATGAAGCTTTCTTTCTCTCTCTCTCACTCTCGGATCTCTATCTCTTTCTCTCTCTCTCACTCGGCTGAAGCTTGAAGAAGAAATAACAAGGTGAAGCTCTCTTCAATGGAGTCTTCAAGGTGAAGAAGAAGAAGAAGAAGAACAAAGCTCAAATCTCTCTCTCTTTCTCTCTCTATACTTCAGCCCTCTCTCTCTCTCTTATGCTCTCTTGGTTGCTGAAAAATGAAGAGAAAATGGAGCTAAAGTGAAGACATTAAAGAGACAAGAAACATGGCTCTCCTTATTTCAGGGAAAAGTTGGTCAACTTAACTTTATGTTGCGTCTACACACAATACTTCTAGTTTTTACTGGTTTTTTCCTTCCGGCATTGTCCTACTATAAATATATCTCGATAAAGTCTCTACATATGCTCGGTTTCATCTTAGAGCTACTATTCACGTTACTACTAGAAAATTAACGCTTAAACTGGTCGAAGCAAAAACCAGCAATTTATTCACGAAAAATTCTCTAAATTAGAAAATGATAACTTGATGCATAAATTCACTATTATTTTAGTGAAAATACATAATATAATTATTATTATCATTATTATTTATTTTTTGAAAAAGAATTAAATTTTGAGGCCCTCACAAAATGGATTTTCAGTGTTAAGGATATTTACATGAATTGGAGAGCTCGGATCGAATCAATCGGTATTGATATACCTTGGTTATATTTCATCTCTTCAACAAGTTTAGTAATGAGCATAACGATGCGGGTTCGATTCCACTATCTACCCAAAATAAATTAATATGATAAAGGATTTGTTATAGTTAGCTGTGATTATGTAATAATTCTATCTTTCCCTTTCTTCTTTTGTTATCATCCCCCCCTCCAAAAACAAACAAAAAAGCGGAAATTTATTACTAGTTAATAGAGTCAAAACTAAAAATTTTTGACAAACAAAATCAATATGTTGCGGAGACATGATTTGAACCCGTGACCTCAAGGTTATGAGCCTTGCGAGCTACCAAACTGCTCTACCCCGCGCTGAGGAGAAAAATCGAAAACTAATGGACAAACAAGGGTTGAATGTGCCCCTCTACCATATCTGTACAAATAGAATAGCCGATTTATACAGAATGGTAAAGGGGACTTCTATGATCACTGATCATAGAATAGAAATCAAGGGTTAATCCCTACCAACTTGATCTCCTTGCTCCTGGCAACAAACATGCATGAACCATTTCACGAAGTATATGTCCGGACAGTCCAAAGTCTCGATAATTAGCTCCCGGTCTTCCGATCGCAAAACAACGTCGATGAAGGCGTGTAGGTGCACTATTCCGCGGTGGAGATTGTAACTTTCTATAAATTTCCCATTTGTCATTTAATGATTGAACTTTTCTTATTTTGTTTTGTGTAATTAACTATTTCCTCTCTTTTGGAAAGAAATTTTGTTCAAAGAAGCAAATATGTCATGGTTACAGGAGTCTATTCATCGCGTATAGACTTTAGGGGCATCGTGGCATAACCGTTGAGGTAAAATCGGGGCCTAAAAGATCAAATGGAACAGTACATAGACAAGTCAATCTCTTATGAATTACAAGGTACTCCCTTAATTCTTAATAATTAAGGTATTCAGCATTCAAAGGGAAGTAGACTACTCAAGAATTTTACGCCTCTTCATTTATTGAATCAGATATTGAATAAAGAATTAAGAAAATTGAAATAAACGAAAGATGGAATCCATGAAATCTTGCTTGGTATTTACTAGGAACTTGAGTAAGGAGTAGATCTTTTTATTGGGGGGTTTTCTAGAACAAACTCCTTTCTTTATTTTCTTTATTTGGTGTCACTCCTATTTGTGGTTCACAATTTCCTGGAATGTGGGCAGTGGTTATGATCGACTCGATAGAAAGGAAGGCATAGTGTGTATTTTTTGTTGGGGATTTCCTAGGAAAAATCGTCGCATATTCTTCCGATTCCTTATAAAAGATATTCAGTCCATTCGAATAGAAGTTAAAGAGGGTATTTTTGCATGCCGTATCCTTTATATGGAAATTTGAGGCTAAGGGACGATTCCCTTAACTCGTACTGATGAAAATTTGACTCCATGAGAAATTGAACAAAAGGCTGCTAAATTGGCCTATTTCTTGCGGGTACCAATTGAAGTATTTTGAGAAATGTGTGAAAAAATAGATGCTTTTTCAACAAGAGGGAAAAATACAAGAATTTTTTTTCCTATAACATAACTTAAGTGTGAAGTTTCATTAGAAGGTTCATTCAAGCTAAAGTGGGCGGAACAACCATAAAAGGAAACTCTTTTTGTGGTTTATAGTGAATTTCTTGCGAAATGTTGTTCTAAAGAGGATGCAGAATAAGAATCACTTTGAAAAGAGAATCCGATACTAAAGTAAGAAAAAGATGCAACCATTCTTGCAATAGAAAATTACAAGAATAAACTCAATGACCATGCAATCAGGAATATTAGTGTCTATGCCATGGTCAAAAACAACTATACTAAAGAGCAAGTCAAGAGGTTAGAAAACCAAAACTCGGTGAATGGACCATGAACTCCTTTTGGCTAATGAGATAATAATGTAAAATATTGTACCCAAGTCTATATGATTTTGATAGTCTAAACAAACTAGACAATGTACTTTAGGACTTTTGGTACTTGTTTGTAAAAGCATGTTTTACTCCTTGTGTTAAATATGATGCCTTTGTATGAATTTTGTACTAAGGTGACATTGTAAATATTCACCCTCTATGCATATTCACTGAATTTTCTTTATGTAACTAGGATGGTTAGAACTAGAAACCAACAAAATAGTTAAGGGGATGGGAGCACTGACATGATAAATAGAACTACTGCTACTGTAGATAGAGTCAGCCAAATGATGGAACAACAAATGAACCGTGCGACAAACCTAAGAATGCACCCAAACTTGCCATCAAACTATGACCAAGCTGAGGATATGATTTTGGAAAGATTTCTTAAATTCTGCCCCCCAAAATTTGATGAGGAATTTAGTGATGGAAAAGTTGAATTGTGGTTAGAGGAAACGGAAGGGATATTTGGTGTTCTAAATTATCCGGAGGAGTGTAAAATTAAATTAGCCACCTATCAACTCTTTGGCATAGCCTGAGACTGGTGGAAGACAATTTCCCTTAGGTGGGAACAAAACAATACCCCACGTAATTGGGCAAATTTCTTAAGAGAATTCAATTATAAGTATTACCCTTGCTGCCTTAGAGAAAAGAAGGAAGAAGTATTCCTTACTTTGAAACAGGATAGGATGACTGTAGCTCAATACGAGACCAAATTTATGAAACTCTCCAAGTTTGTGCCCTTTTTGGTTGCAACTGAAGAAGAGCGTGTTAAATGATTTCTTAGAGGGTTGTGCTATGAAATTCAGGATGCCTTAGCCACTAGCATAATAGACACCTTTTTAAAAGTAATAGAGCTATCCTTCAAAGTTGAAACTAGTAAAGTTAGGAAACAATTGGGAATTCAAGTTCGGCTGGCTTCCCCACAGTGGCAACAAGGCAGGATAGGTCAAGGGAATGTTAAAATGCAACAAAGGGGCCTAGGAGGCTCAGCACTTCAAACTCAAACCATGAATGAAGCTAACCAAGGAAAATCTAGAACTAATGGCTAAGATAGACAAAAGGATATTTGCACATATTGTCAGAAATTAGGACACAAGGAGGATGGGTGTTGGTTAAAATCTAGGAAATGTATCAAATGTGGAAGTGAAGAGCACTATATTAAGTATTGCCAAATGATGAGAGCCAAAAATGATTCCCCGTAAGGTCAAAAGAAGAATAACCTAAATAACAAGTCAACGATTCAATCTTGAGTGTTTGCCATGGAAGGGGAAGAAGTTGTACATACTTCCAATGTTGTGGAAGGTACGCTACTAGTTTGTCTAAAACTATCTAAAATAGTTCTAGACCCTGGTTCAATCCATTTCTTTATGGCCCCTAACGTTGCCAAAATGATGAATAAGAAAATTGATAAACTACTACACAAGCTAGATGTAAGTACGCCAATAGGTAGAAGCATGATCATGGAATTGGTAATCAAATCTTGTGATATTAAGATAGCAAGTCAAGTATTGCTAGCAACCTTATAATGTTATTTATACAAGGATATGACAACATTTTAGGAATGGACTGGTTAGCCCATCATCATACTAGATTGGATTGTAAAACTAAAGTAGTAAAGTTCTGCCCACCAGGACAAGTTGAGGTCGAACTTGTAGGAAAGAAATTGCCATGCACAAATATAATTATATCAGGGCAAAGACTAGAAAACTACTTTGGAAAGGTTGTAGTAGGTATCTAGCCTATCTAATGAATCAAGGAAAAGAGATGTTAGAAATCGACAAGGTTCCAATAGTGAGAGAATATCCTAATGTATTTCCTAAAGAGTTAACCACCCTGCCTCTAGATAGAGAAATACAATTTTTATAGCTTTAATACCTGCAATAGTACCAATTTCAAAAACATCTTACAAGATGGAACTAGTTGAACTAAAGGAACTTAAGATACAACTACAAGAATTGCTAGAAAGAGGGTTTATCAATTTTGCTTATTAAGAAGAAAGACAGGTCCTTAAGATTGTGTATTGATTATTGTGGATTAAATAACATAACTATAAAGAATAAGTATCATTTACCACTAATAGATGAACCGTTCGATCTGCTACAATGGTCAAAGGTATTCTCTAAATGGCAAGGTTACTACCAATTGAAGAAAAAGAGAGGATACACCAAAGACTAATTTTAGGACCCGCTATGGTCATTATGAGTTTATTGTTATGCCATTTGGATTAACCAATGTACTAGTAACTTTTATGGATTTAATGCATAAAATATTTCAACTTTATATAGACCAGTTCATGGTAATTTTCATAGATGACATTCTGGTATATTCAAGATCTCCAAATGAACATGAGGAACACTTACATAGGGTCTTGCAAATCTTGAGAGATAACAAGCTATATGCCAAGTTCATTAAATGTGAGTTTTAGTTAGAAAGAGTTTCTTTTCTTGGGCATGTGAATATCTGGTAATAGAATTGGAGTTGTCCCTTCAAAGATAGATGCTATTTTATCATGGGAAACGCCAACTACTATACCAAAAATTGAAAGTTTCTTAGGAAAATTTGTGTAGGATTTCTCAAAATTAGTAGGACCGTTGACTAAGTTGACCCAAAAGAATGCAAAATTTGAATGAAATGAGAAGTGTGAAGAAACTTTTATAGAATTAAAAGGTCCCTTAACAATTACTCCTATACTTACATTGCCAAAAGGAAAATATGGATTTGTAGTATATAATGATGCCTCAAAGGAAGGACTACGACGTGTACTAATGGAAAAAGGAAAAGTTATTGCATATGCCTCAAAACAACTAAAATCCTATGAGCAAAATTACCCCTCTTAATTTGGAATTGGCTGCCATTGTTTTTGCCCTTAAGAAATGAAGGCATTATCTATATAGGGGAACCTTTGAGATTTTTATAGATCATAAAATTCTAAAATACCATTTCTCTTAGAAAGAATTAAACTTGAGAAAAAGAAGGTGGGTGGAATATTTGGAAGATTATGATTGCAGCATCATCTATCTCCCTAGCAAAGCCAATGTGGTTGCAGATGCTTTAAGTTGAAAAGTTAAGATAGCCATGCTCCTTATAAAGGAATGGGAATTACTCAAACACATCAGGGATTGGAAGCTGATTAAAGAACAAGAAGGAATTACCTGTGCCAACATCAATATTCAACCTAAATTGTATTCTAGAATTAAGGATGCTCAAGAACATGATCCGGAAATTCTAGACCTAAAGGAAAAGATAAGGGGTGGAAAGTTAGTAGATTTCCAAATTAATGAGGAAGGGATGCTGAAATTTCAAAATAGGATTTGTGTTTCGAATGATGACTATCTTAAACAGGAAATCTTGAAGGAGACATATGGCTCAAAATATACAATACATCTAGGAGGAAATAGGATGTATAGGGATTTAAAGCAATATTATTGGTGGAATAACATGAGGAACGATATTGCACATTATATATCTACCTATTTGACCTATCAACAAGTAAAGATAGAATATCAAAAACCATCTAAATTACTCCAACCCCTACCAATTCCAGGTGGAAATGGTATGAAGTGACCATGGATTTTATTAGTGGTTTGCCAAGAAATAAAGAAGGACATAATGCGATATGGGTAATAGTTGATGGATTTACCAAATTCTCTCATTTTCTATCTTTCAATATGACCTACTCTCTAGACAAGTTAGGTAAGCTGTATGTAGATGAAACAATTAGATTACATGGAGTACCCAGATTCAAAACCCAACCCACCCAACACTTACTTGGGTATTTAAATTAGTGGGCAGGTTGGGTGGGTTATTGGGTTGTGGGTTTTCTTGCCAGCCCTAATCATTAGCGTAGATCATGGATGTGTTCTCAAGTTATGAGGCTATTTCAGGTCAAAAGCTAAATGCATAAAAGAGCTATTTTTTATTTCATGAGAAGTTTCCTTTGGGGAAGAGATGTAATGTGAACTGTTTGATTGGTTTCTCTCCAAAGCCACTACCGACACGTTATTTGGGTTGTCCTTTGTTTTCTGGTAGGCCAAAAGAGTGTATTGTAATGGGTTGATTGAGGCTATTTCTAATAAGGTGATGAGTTGGAAAAAACAAGTTCCTTTCTGCTTGAGGCAAGTTAGTGCTCATTAAGCATGTTCTTGCCTCCATCCCTACATATGTTTGCGCATCTACCTGTCCTCCAAAGGCTGTTTTTTTTGTCATTGAATGGGTTTTTGCTAATTTCCTTTGGGGAGACAAGGACGGTGGTTTTATGTATCATTGGATTAAATTGAGAGACTTACGTAGACAGAAGGATGATGGGGAAGTTGGATTTCGATCCTTGTCTGAGTCTATAATGCTTTTTCTTACAAATTATGGTGGAATTCCAAGTTGCGGATTCGCTTTGGGTTGCATTTATAATGGCAAACTATTGTGCACACTCCCATCCATCTATGGTGGGGATTAATAGAGCCAGCTGTTATATTTGTAAAAGAATGATTACCATTCATGAGAAAACTGAGGAACGTATTTGTTGGTTGCCTCGGTCAGGAGAATGTAATTTTTGGTTCGACAATTGGTTGGGAACGGGGCCATTATGTCAAGGATTGGAAAGTGTTTCAGACCATAGGTTGAGTGATTTCATTATTGATGGTAGATGGAATATTCAGCAGCTTCAGCAATGGGTTTTGATGTCTCTTATTTCAGAAATTTTGGCTATTCCGCCTCCTACAATGCAAGGATCTGATCGTGTAGTTTGGAATTTAACACAGTCAAGTGTTTTTTCAGTTTCTTCAACATATCAGCTCATGCAATCTGGTTGATCTTCCTCTTTCATTTTCTAGAAAATTTGGGATTCGGAGCTGCCTTTGAAATTTTCCTTTTTTATATTGAGGTTGTTGTTAAATCGATTACCTTTAACATCTTCATTCTTGAAGCTTGGGGTGTAGGGACCAACGAAATGTTTTTGTTGTGATGATTCCCAATCCGAGGTTCTAGATCACAGCTTCTCTGAAGGGGTCTTGCTACTTTTATTTGGCCTTTTTTTGGTAATGTAGCGGGTGTTTCTTATATGTGTGACAGCCCCACCTCCCCCTAAGGCGAACCAAAGGGGTTCAGCGGACCGCCTGCCCAGCTCTCGCCGGGACTCACTATAGTCCTCATTTAATTACAAATTAAAAACTCCAATAATATTAATTACAATTCTAAAACTCCTAAAAGTACAAAAATGCTAAAATCCACAAGTACGTCCCTATAGTAAATATAATTCAGGTTCTTCAAAATATAAATTACAACTCCACCAAAAATTACAGTTGTACAAGAAATACTCCAAAATACCATAAACCATCAAGTTCATCCATTAATTTCAATCTTATACAAAATGAGGAAAATTCTACAAAAGTACTAACATCCTCGATTCACATGCCTCACCTTGAAACCTGTTAAGGAAAACAAATTTGAGTGAACTAACGCTCAGTGAGGCCAAGGAAAAGCATGCAAGCACGTAATCAAGTAAGTAGGAAAGCCAGTAAATTCAGATATAAAAGCGTGTAAATCAATCAATCACTTGCACTATTGCAATTTTTACCAGGAGACCGTATTCCCAAGGAATCACTACTCGAGGGCTCACATTAGACAAGAGTCTTGGAGCTGGGTTTAGAGAAACCTCTTCGAGCCTCTCTATCTACAGTGAATATGCGCAAGTACAGTGAACAGGGCTCATACAAGAAAAATACACGGAAATAGGTAAGGATACGGGGCTCTCAGGAGCCAATCCACGTCTTGGCCGATTGATCCACTTTTAGTTGACCCTCCGTCAACCCAAGTAACCATGTCCGTAGTACCCCACTTACTTCCTCCAACCAACATGACACCCTCTCAGATCCGTAACCAAACATGCACTTAAATGGCATTACTTAACAAGTATGCCTAGCAAGACCCCAATTTTGGATCAAGCTATAACACTTCCCATGGTTCACCAAGCTTCTCGACCAAACCTTTGCCGGCTCGAGTTACAAGGCTAGCCAATGGGTTGGGGCATCCCCCCCACTATGGTCGATAAGACAAAGCTCCAATCGACATACTCGGTCATAGTATTGGGACGGGAGGGGTGGTACCCTGCCGCTCAATGCTCACGAGAAACACTTTCATTTACATGCACAAGTAACACTTATCATTTATCAAGCACGCAAGCACATGAGAGAAAGGACAAGGGCGATAAAGTACACCCTAACCTCAGTAACTAGTAAGTACGAGAAACATTTTATTTAAACATTTAACATGCACTTGGCATTCACCCAGTCAAAAGAGCAAGAAATCAGTCGAGCAAGTTTTACTTTTCCACGTATTCTCCCCTGATGACTTTAATCACCTGGAGACAAAATCTCAATCAAAAACTAGTCCAAGCAAATTGACATGAAAACATTTGTACTTGAAGTTCTTGGAAATAGCCCAAAGAATCACACTTTCAAGAGAAAATTCATAAATAAAGTTACACGTCTCGGAAGTGGGTAAGGCTTGAGCCGTTGGAAACTAGGTTCAACCCTCTAAAAGTCGTGAGAAAACATCAAATGCAGATTGCCAAAGCAGGGAAGTAAATTTTGGAGATTAGGAGGCTGCTGAGACAAATCAGGTTTCCAGATTCACAGGGCTGACTTTGGTAAATCATTTGGAGGTCGAATACACATTGGATTGACACCAAATTTGGTACACATACTCTTCTATATGTAGAATATAATAAAGTCAAGTTTCAGCCACAGACTCCCACGGGAAGGTCAGTTTCCAAGTGTATAAAGTGTGTCCAGGTTTTCAAGTTCAAATCTGGAAATTTGTTCAACTTCCTAATTGGGCAGAAATCTTTAAAAAATCACAACTTGAGTTATATAAGTCCAAATTTTACACACTTGGTACCGTTGGAAACCTATTTGAATGTTATAAAACTTTTCAGAAGAAACCAGTTAAAATTTTGGGCAGAAATTGCCCATATTTTCGATAAATAGACTGCTACAGTATCAAAACAGGGCACGTCAGGTTGGTCGATCAGCCCACTTTGAAAATTCACCAAAAATTACAGAAAATTAATTTGCCTCTCAAATTTATACAGTTTAAATTAATATGTAATAAGTTTTAAATTCCACTGACGGAACTCAAATCCAACTCCCAAGCAAGAAAATATAGCTACCCAAACAGAGCAGGTCGGAATTTCTGATATTTCTGGAATTCCAGATTTGTAGGGCCATTTTTAGAACACCATTTGAATGACGAATTCTTACTCAAAAATAACCAAATTTGTACAATAACTCTACTGTATATAGGTTATGTTCACACCAAAATTAAACCAAAAACTCTCACGGGAAGACAGTTTTATCAATGCCCAAAGTGCACTCAGCAAACTTGATCCAAACCTGTGAAGTTTTGTCCCCTTCATTTATGAGCTTCTAAGTTATCCAAATCACCACCAATTACCCTAATTTATCAAACCAAGCTAGTATTAATCTTCCTAATCCTAATGACGGTCAAGAGTGATGCAAGGTTAGATTAAAACATAGCACTAATTCATCCCAAAAATTCGGACAGCCTACCCCTTCCAAATTCCAGATTTTTGCCCCAACTAAGCCACCAATTCTGCATCAACTCTTGAAGGGATTTGTGTGGAACAAATTAACATCTTAAACTTCAACATTTAAGCATCACATTTAGTCTTCAAGCTTGCAAAAACTCAGCCACAAAATAGAAATAAGACAGCAAGATTTTCAGCCATCAATAAAACTTCCAAAATAGAATTTTCTCCTACCACCCTTGCTATAACTTTTGTAGGGCTTTTTGTGGGGAAAATTAACAACTTAACACTCAACATTTAAGCATTACAATCAGCCCTTAAGCTCACAAAAATGCAGCCACAAACATTAAGGGAAAACAGCAAATTTTCAGCCCCCATTTCCCCTCTCCATCCGGTTTTCCCTTGAGGTTTCTTTCCCAAATTCCAACCACAAATTCCAACATCCACACACACACACTTCACCATTTTCATGCTAAGAAGCAAATTCACACACTTGTGGGATTCGAAGAGCCCACTTCACAACCATAATCAACAAATGCTTAATAATAATGAATCTTAACAACTAAACTTCAAGAATTAAACTTAAAGCTCATCTTCTTAAAGGTAGGATGATTACCTCTTCCTCTAGTTGCTTGAGCAAGATTAGGGAGCCCAAAATCCACCACCCAAATCTCCCCCTTTCCACCACTAAGAGTCGGCCAGCCCTCCCCTTCAAGTTCTCCAGGGCTTCAAGTCTTCTAAGCAAGTGTTTTGCAAGGAAATGGAAGGCCTTCTTTGAGAGGAAGATGGAGCAATAAGACCGGCTGAAATGGAGGGCTTGGAGAGGAGATGAGAAGCTGTTTTTTGGCTAAGGAAAAGAGAGGAAGAGCAGCTGTTTTGAGGAGGAAATGAAGGGGAAGAAATGGAAAAGAAGAACCGGTTCTATAGAGAAGAAAGAAAGAAATGAGTGGTTGAGGTTAATTCTTGACTTTTGGGCTCTTGTGGAAAATGGAAGAAATGAGGGAAATTGGGTAATTTGGCGTAAAGCCACTTTTGTCGTGTCGGAGTAAATTCACCCGACGAAATATTACGATCCTAATTTCTCTCATTTATATATCCCGAATACATAACCTAACATTCGAAACTTATGTCTAATGATCGATCCTAGGCCCGAATACGAAATTTAAACATTCAAATAGTTTATATCGAAAACGTAGTTTAAATGTGCAAAAATGCATTTTTAAAACTTTTCGTGCTGTTACAATTGATATACAACAATCAAATAATTCAACCCAATTTAATGAAGTAATTTTATGAAAATATGGAATTTTAGCAATTTTATAAACTAAATTGGTGGTTAAACAAGGTTTTTAAAATAAAAGGAAGTAACGTATGGCGTATTTGCAATTACAATGATCTAAAATAATCGTTCAAAGAAAATAGTTAATTAATTAATTAAATGGGTCGAATAAGATAAATTTTCGGGTCCTCACAAAATGGAAGTTGGAGTTCGAGCCAGGTTGTCTGCATGATGGTATTTAAGGAGGCGGAATAAATACATGGATTTTGTCTGTGCAGTATTGCCTTGTTACATTTGTTGGCACATTTGGAAGTTCCGGAATGATTCAGTTTTTGAAGGAAAATTGATTCCTGGTCATGCTATGTGATAGAATTTTTGGTGATCTCCAATGTGCTTTGTAAGTTTCAGAAGATGGAGGTGTCAATGTCTTCTTGGTTAGCCTTTTATGATCATATTCTCTCGTTGAGGCTCTGTTATTCTTATAAACTGGTAAGATGGGAATTTGTATTGGATGGTGTTTTTCAGCTTAATACTAATGGTTGTTCCTTGGGAAATTGGGGAAGTAGTGGTGGTGGTGGCATACTAAAAGATGCTGGGGGTAGGATGATCTTTGCTTTCTCGCTTCCTTTGAACTTTGGCACTAATGTAGTAGTAGAGGCAAAGGCTCTCCTATTTGATGTTAAGCAATGCCTCCAAAGGGGTTTTCTAAGTTTCCAGGTTAAAGTAGATTCATTGCTTTTAACTAACGTTTTGTTGGGTAAATATGATTGCCCTTGGATCATTATGTCAGAGGTGGAGGAGTTGCAAGATTTAAGTTTTGATTTGTTTCTGACGCAGTGTTTCAGGGAGGCAAATCAAGTGGCGGATTAGTTAGCTAAAATGGGAGGCAAGTTGTCTTCGCCATGTGTTTTTTCATCACTATTAATGATGAAAGCCGAACAATAGTAAAAACAAAAATGTCATCAGCATAACTTAGATTAGAAATCCTGGGACATCCCCGAGGCACCTTAAAACTCCTAAAGGAAGGATTGTCCAAAAGCTTATTCAGAGCACTAGACAAGATGTAAAGATCCCACATCGGTTGGGAGGAGGGATTCTGATTGCTTAATAACCTGTTGTAGGTAACTCCCCATCTGACCGAGGCCTTTTGGAGGGGTGTTGGGCTTCTTGACCTACGAGCTTGGACTCTACACTTGTCGTGGGCTATAACCCCACCTCCAGGAACAAAACCCATGACCTTCAGGGTGGCTAATTGTGTGACAATATTGGTTAGAGGTGTTAGAATTGGTATCAGAGCCAACTCCCGACTCTGGTGTGCCAGCGAGGGCGCTGGGTCCCCTAAGGGGGGTGGATTGTAAAGATCCCACATAGGTTGGGAGAAGGGATCTTGGTCATTTTATAACCTGTTGTGGGTAACTCCCCACCTGACCGAGGCCTTTTGGAGGGGTGTTGGGTTTCTAAACTTGCGGGTTTGGACTCTGCACTTGTTGTGGGCTATAACCCCACCTCCAGGAACAAAACCCACGACCTCGGGATGGCTAACTGTGGGACAATATTGGTCAGGGGTGTTAGACAAGACCTCTGCAAAAATAATAAAATTAACCAACACTAAAAACCAAGATGAAGAAATCAACCCCCATGCCATATCTAACAATTTTTCTCCAAATCCAGAAGCCCGTAACACATTAAGTAAAAAGATTCAAGAAACACGATCATAAGCCTTTGAAATGTCAAACTTCAAAGCTACATTTTCCACTACTTGCTTCCTTCGAATCCTAGCAATAAGCTCCTGAGCCAACAAAAAGTTATCAGAAATAAAACGACCTTTGACAAAGGCACTTTGTTGAGGAGAAATTAAAGTTATCAAAAATAAAACGATCTTTGACAAAGGCACTTTGCTGAGGAGAAATTAGCTTGGGCAGATACTTAGACAAATGGTCAGATAAAATCCTCAAAAACACCTAGTTAACAAAATTGCAGAAACTTATTGGTCTGAACCGAGAGAAATCCTGAGGTTCAAAAACCTTCAGGATTAGGACAATCAACGTGCAAGAAATACTCCGCGGCAACTCAGCCTCAAAAAAAAATTGCAACCACTACCTTATAAACATCCTCACCAATTACCGGCGAAGCAAAAGTAAAGAAACATCCCGTATACCCATCTGGCCCAGTTGCACTCTCCCCAATCATGTCAAAGACAGCCCCATGCACCTCCTCTAAAGATGCAACTTCCTCCAACAGAGCATTATCTGCATCAGTAATAATTTTTTGAAGCAACTCTGAGGAAGAAGAAATATACTCAGACATGAACATATTAGAAAAATAATGGACAGCTTCATCCCCAATTTCTGAATCAGAAAAGACCCAATCACCACTGGCTGCCTTAATTTTATGAATAATAGCCTGCATCCTCTGTTGCTTCACTACCGCATGAAAGAACTTAGTATTCTTGTCTCCTTCATCCAGCCATTTCACTCTAGCCTTCTGTTTCCAGAAATACTCCTCTACGCTAAAGCATTCCGAAGACTAGCTTGGGCAAGATGAAGGGTTGAACGAGCCTCTTCCAAGTTCTCATTCTCCATTCTATCTTCTACAATACGTACAACATCTTCACCTTTTTTAACATCAAGGAAAATATCACCAAAACACTGTTTATTCCATTGCTGGATTGCCTCTTTTAGTCCCTTCCTTTTCATCCACAAAATACACAAAGGAGAACCCTCACATAGCTGCTGCCAAGATTGCTGAATGACTGGAAAAAATTATCCCTATAAGTCCACACATTAAGAATCTAGATAATTTAGGCTTGTTATCCAATCTAGTGCTCATCGAAATTAGCAAAGGCGAATGGTCAAACGGGTCACCAGCTAAATGTGAAACGGAAAGTTGTAATCCTGAATCTAAGGAATGCTCATTGAGTAAAATCCAATTCAATCGCTTCCAATTTCTTGCTGCACCATGACGATTATTAGACCAATTGTAATTAATTAGGCCCTGAGAAACCCCTATCAACTAAACTAGCATTTGACATGAATTGCAAAAAATTCAAAGCCTCAACAAGATTAGAAGGTCTTCCCCCTTCTTCTATTGGGCAAAAGTAATAACATTAAAATCACCCCTAACAACCCATACTACCGAAGATGGCTCATTATGTAACAAGCATTGCCACAACTCGTGCCTATCCTCCACAGAACAATGTGCATGAGCAAATGACAAAGTGACAAGAAACGACAAATATGCATGTCGAGCAACTACAGAAAGATGCTGAGACCCCTCACCAACCACCATACTACTAGAACATGAATTAACAAAAATCGATACACAAGAGTTACAAATAACATGATTAAAATTCAAACACAAATGAAAATTCTCCACCCTATTAACATGAATTTTAGGCTCAAAAATCACCACCAACTGAACTTGATGCAAATGCACTAATTTCTTCAATCTTCTAAAATTCGGAGGCTTAGAAATACCTCTAATATTCCATAGAAGTGTATTAATCATAGGATAAAATCTGGAAACTATTTTGAGAGTTGTTTGATGCTGAATGGAGTTGTCTATCCGTTGGAACTATTGCTCGCTTGCCTTTAGCCTTGGTAGCTTTAACTTGCTGAAAACCATCAAGATTCCCGGCAACCAGAACCTCAGGAACCCTTTCCTAAACCAAAGAACCCATCAATTCCCCTCGGCAAAATGTTTCCTGCTTCCTGAGAAATTTGATTAACAAACATCTCCTCATTCAACCCATTATCACATTCCAGATTAAGATAGCTCTCACCATGAAGCAAAGATGGTGAAAACTCAACAACTAAATGAGTATTCCCAACGTCATGACCACCTGCAAGAACATGGGATAACAAGGCTTGTTCCTTGTCTTGTAAATGCAATGCACCATCTTGCAATTGCAAAACATGATCTCCAGCTACAATAGAATCACACTTCCTATGCAAACCAAAGTGAGAAATAATCTTATCTTGAAGTTTATCTCCCAGCAACAAAGGGTCAACTCTTGTTCCAACTCCTCGTAAAGGAATTACAGTGTAATAAAACTGAATCATCCAATGAAACCACTTGCCAAACCTGATGATCCTCTACATTCAACTGATCGTCATCCACCATGCCCCTAGATGGTTGCAAGACATCTGAAGATTTAGGAACAAAAATTTGCTGAATTTTTCCTTTTGCTTTGTCCATCTGGTTAGGAAGTTTTTTGGATCTAAGATCAGGAAATTTCTTATGACAACTGGATTCACCATCACCAATCCTAGAGCAAAAAGAACAATATTCAGGATTGTTCTTCACTTCTACTTTCTGCCAGAAACCCCAATCCAATACGAGAACTGACATCTTTCAACAAATCAATCTCCACCAAAATTTGTGCAACTGAAGGACGCTTAAGAGACGAAGAGCCTCACCAGCTTTAAGAAAGTGACCCAAAAGACCACCAATCTTAATAAGAAAGTCCTTAGTGAAGAAAGGGAGGGGAAGACTCGGAAGGCTAATCCAAACTGGATTCAAAAATGATTCATGATTAGGACGGAAGTCAGTTGTAACAACGTTATAGGCATGTTATTAATATACCAAGTACGAAACCACAAACGGGTGAAGTCTTCTTCAAACAAAGGCCTCAATAAGACATGTTTTGAATCCAAGTGCCCAATCGGGCAATCCTCCTTTAACCCTAAAGAGAGGAAAACTTGCGTAAAACATCCATAGATGGCCGGCCAATAGTATTTTTTCCAACCACAGAATTCCGAGAAGGCTGTGCAATAGACATCATCTCCTGGCGAGAAATCATCAATGAAGGCTTCCTCTTGTATTGCTTTAGCAAACCAACACTCAAAGAGGTGGATTGAGAAGAGCCAGCAAAGGCTGAATCAAAAGATTTAGCACCTACATTGAACGAAGGCTAGAGGGACGGTGGCGGCTGCCCATTAGGTAGCTGGACCACTGCCATGGAGTGTTGGAAATTTGAAATTCAAAATAGGCAAACATATCAATATTTGCCACACCAAAATCCAAAATAATCAACATTACGAAAAGTTCAATCTTAGAAATAAACTACTCAAAAATCACCAGAATATTAAACAGTTAAATTACGAACACATGAATTCAAGTAAACATAAACTTTAAAAATAAATTGTTTCAATAAACACACTTAAGTAGTATAAAAAATAGAATATGAAATAGGAACCATGCTATTAATGATACATAACAAGGAATGGCACCAATAATTAGTAACAATCTGGCAAATAAAATTGCACTATTCCTCAAAATCAATATCATCCATGTTATCATCTTCATCTAGTGTATCTACATTGGTTATTTTCTTTCAATAGTTGACAGTGGTTCTGGAATTTCCATCACATCTTCTTTTGCCTCAGCAAGATCCAATCTATGGGTGACAATCTCTTTTCCTTTACCTTTTTTCTTGCCTAACCATATATTATAACTCAAACAAATTCCTATCCATTTAACTCAGTGTCTTAATATAATAGATAGTAAATTAGTAATGAATTTGAATATTAAGAAGCTAAAAACTTACTTGATGAAGTTGAACTTTCATTACGGTCTTTTTTGTTATTCTGTGGCACCAACTGAGATGAAACATTGCTAGAATTATTAATTGAGGATGGTTTGCCATCAATCTCACTAATTGGCACAGTTGTGACAACATCAACTCTAAATAAATCATCAACATCAAGCCAATCAGCTTCTTCCAGAAAAAATAGGATCTTCTTTTTAGTTATCTATTCATCATCGGAATCAACTTCATCAACCAAAATTATATCAAAATTCTGTTTTCTTTCTATACTTCTCTCCTTTTAGTAAGTGTTGTACATGATGTACACCAAAGCATTCAACTTCTAGTGCTCAACTCTATTTCACTTCTTAGTATGGATCTACATGATAACCACAATAGATAAAAAGAAGTAAGAATTAAAGGATAAAAAGTACAATTATATAAAAACACACAAATAATGAGAATGAGAATTATAATACTAATTGGAATGTGCTCCAATTTCTTTCACAGCATGAGAAACTACAAGTCAAGCTAAGAACACGAATGGCAAATTTTGTTAATTTTGGAGTTTTGCCACCAAAATGAATCTACAAATCAGCTACCAAAAAAGATTATTAGTAGAAAACTAAAGATAATATTGAATATAATCAAAGAGAGATATATTGAAAAGTTAATACAGATCTGGAGCTTGTAATTTTCTAGAGTCAACTAAAACTCGAGAACCAAAATCTCTCTAAAAAAAATCATATTAATCAAGCTGAATATCATCTTTAAGCTGATCATGATAATCAAGCATCCAATCCATGCATTATGCAAACCTTGTTTCATATGGTCAAGAACTGAAAAATCATCTCGAAAATGTAATTGAGGGTTCAGATAATAGCCTGCAGCATGTAATGGTTGATGAAGTTGTAGAATTTATCTTGCCTCAATTTTGTTTGAAGCAGGTCCATACATTTGTTTGTTCATGCATTATTCAAAGTGGTTTGTTCCTTAATAGATTTTATTAAATGATATATGAAACCTATGATTTGTTTTTCTTTGAATCAACCTCTCTTGAAACAAGCAATGGAACGACACATACAATAAGTCAGTTGAGGCCTGAAATGGCGTGAAATGCATGCCTGCCATGTGGCATCAAACTATATTTGGTTAGCATGGTTGAGATGACGTTACATACAAGAGTTAAGAGGTGATGACACTTCTGAACTATAAGAGAAAAGGATAAGTATTAAAGTTGGAGTAGGAAATCTCCAACTACTAAATTAAGGATGAAGATTATTTGTTAGCCTATTCCTATCAAAGGGGATGGAGACAAGTCTTATCTAAGGAATCAATTATCTGTTTAGTATTATAAATACTATTTACAATGTGAGTATCCCTCATTCTAAATAGGACTACTATTCATATATTTAGAAACTCACTTGATCATTGGAGTGACCTTGGGTCTTGATCCTAAGGCCTTTTGACAAGTTTTTTCTTTTTCTTATAGGTTGCCCCAAGTTGCTAAACTATTCAGTCACTATTCGGTCAGCTCAATTTAGGAAGATAATAGCACTTACAATTTGCACCATCTGTGGGAACGTTGGCAATCTTTTAACTGATTCTTCACTTCAACACAATGTCGAAGACACGCACAAAGAAGAATATTGAAAACTCTGTACAAACAAATCAAAATAATTAATAGACCTCACACCCAGGGTAGACTAAGGGCATGAAGATGCTGGACCCTCAAAAGATGGGCTAGAACAATTGGTTCAGATTATAGTACATAATCTGCTCACATTTGAAGGCATTGTAAGGCGTTTGAAGGGTAAGGAAAAGATGGATGAGGAACAAGTTTTAGAAACCCCCTATAGAGAGACAAATCAAGTGAAGCTTTCTTAAAAAAGTGGCTCAAAAGATAGGCATCACAATAGAAATAGAGTTTAGTGATCATCTTCCCAAACTCCAATCACCATTCCTGAGTCCTCACATCACCAATCGAGAATGTATCCACCACCTTTGCTGTTGAACTACCAAGTTTGGGATGAGTTGGATTAGATAATGAATCCAACAATAGGACCAGCATGATACACTATCTCTCTATTTATTCTAGATATCGAAGATTATCCTGAGATAGCGAAATTTAAAATTTCAACAATGAAGTCGTATGATGCTATCGCAGATAGTAAGCATCATCTCTTTATTTTCCTGACTCACATGTAGTTGCAAACTGCTGCTAATGCAATTACGTGCAAACTTTCTTGATATTTCTAGAAGGAATAGCTCGGTTATGATTTCAAGAATTGCCACCCAGATCTGCACGATCCTTTGAGCAATTAGCTTGGGTAGTTTGCCACTCAATTCGACTTGTCAAAGACCTTTTCCAAGAACTCTGCTCATCTGATGGCTATAAAACAATGGCTTTGATGAGTCGTTAAGAAAGTATGTGACTAGATTTGATAACAAGAGCCTACAAATTAGGGATTGGATGATAAAATAATAATGCCAGCCTTCCATAATGGCTTGAAGCTGCAAAAATATATATTGAGTTTGTGGAGAAACCTCCAAAGACTATAAAGGAGATGCAGAATAGGGCACATAAATGTGTCTATAGAGGTGACGACAATCATCTTTAGTAGAAGCAGGAAAGGCCAATAGAAGATAGTCAAAAAGAATGGGGAAATCAAGGAAGGATAGCCAGGAAAAGTATATTTGATCGGCATTCAAATGGAAAATGTCCTACACAAGAAAAGGATTTCACAACATTAATGGTACCCAAATCATGAATCTTGGCAATTATGAAAGCAGAAGGTTTGGGGCACCGATATTCCAGCACGTCTAGATCTAGAAATAAAGGAGAATGGGATTTTTACTGTCCCTTTCATAGAGACATTGTCATGACACAGAAGAATGTAAGGATTTGAAAAGACAATTGAAGAATTAATCAAGAGAGGGTATTTCAAATAGTTCATCCAAAGATGCAGAACAGCCAAGGAAAAGAGAAGAGTATTGTGGTCAAGACTTCAAGAATGATAGAGAAAACAATAGCCGAGGCCAATAAGGGAAACTACGAATCAAGATCCTAATCCTGATGCCCAAAATTTAGTAGGGGTCATGAACGCTATAGCAAGCAGACTAACAGGAGATGGTAGTCATTCATCTCAGAGAAATAATCAAGCTCCTCCTAATGAGGACGATTCTTGTAAGGGTCTAAAGATTTATGAGGAGATTGTGTATGGATCTGAAGATTTAGTTCTATTGATTTCCAATAATCATGAAGCCATAGTCATTAATGAGGTTATAAATAACTTTAAAGTAAAAAAGGTATTGGTAGATCCAGATAGTACAATAGATATTTTATATAAAAAGACTCCCTTTTTTGATGATGGCAAACAGAATGATGATTATTTTGAACAAATAATCTCCAAATAGTCTCCCTTACTCTATTGCATATCAAAGATAAAAACTTCCACTCAATTTAAAAATCACCCTTTATTTATGCCAAAATTCAAAAAAAAAATTATTCAAATCTTCTCCCTCTTTTGACAATATCAAAAATAAAGAAAGTGTGAGGAGAAATTACTTATGAATCACTGGAATTGAAACTCCTCCTAAGATTAAGCACATATATCAAATGTCTTCCCCTTTCTATTGCAAATCATGAATATATTTTAAAAAAAATTTTGGGTTGCCATAGACAAGCAATTATATATCCAAATTCATGATTTTTAAATACATGTTTTCACATAGGACATATATGAATAAACTTTAAAATAATTAGATATTGCAAATCCATATGTTTTATTCTCATAGGAATACAAATTGGAAAATATAACATAGTTTTTCATATAAACATCACCAACTTGCACCATTCCCAATTTGAGGTAAATGTCAAAATTTAGCTTTTGCAACGTACCTCATTATAGACAATACTTTCTAACTATTTGAGAAAATTGCTACCTCTATAATCTTCAGTGTACGTCTTTCAATCTTTCATCCCTTTTTCAAGTCTTCAATTTCTTTGACCTTTTGATTCCAAATGAAAATTTTAACAATTTTGACCTTTACTTGGGTCACTTTCTTTTAGAGTATCTGTACAAGAGAAATCATTTTTTGGTATCTGTTTATTCTTCGGTCATTGGGGTTAGTTTTTATCCATTACTATCCAAATGGCCTTCATTCCCAACTTCATATTTCTTTTCATATAACAATCATTTTTTATGTGACTACATTGACAACAATAATTGCATATAATAAAACTATTTCTTCTAAACATAGTAAAATGTTTGTTAGTACTTGAATTGATAACATTTTTCTTTTCTAAAGTACTTTGTTTTTTCCTTTTGAAAAAAAATCTAAATCATCCATTCTTTTTCTTGACAAAATTTTTCTTTCTTAATCTTTTCATAAAACATTATTTTCTGTTTCAATTTTCTTCTCAAAGCATTCTTTTTACAAACAAAATCAATTTTATTTTTCTTCAAATCATCATTTTCTTTTCTTAGCCTCTTATATTCTTGAAATAATTTAGAATTCTCTTTCAACAAAGCATTTATTTTTATTTTTAATTACTTATTTTTAGCATATGATTCTTTTAAACTATGCATTTTTATTAGAAAAGATTCAAGATCAATATCGTCATCATCATCATCTTCATCATAATGGTAGTTAAACTATATATTTTTATCTCCATAAACCATAAGAGTCGTTTCTCCTTTGTCTTCAATTTCTCCATTCGAATTGCATTCATTCCATGTAATTTCAAATTTTTTATATTTTTTCCTTCTATTGTCGCTTGATTTTTCTCTTCTAAATCTTCTTTTGTTGTTGAGGAGCTTCTTGAATGTTTTGGTCATAAGCACGATATCATTTTTATTAAACTCCACCTCGTGACCATCTTGCATCTTTGACTTAAGTTTCAACTCATAAAAAATTAGTGAGTTTACAAGTGATTCAATAAATAGAGAGCTCAAATCCTTTGCCTCTTCAATGGCCATGATTTTAGATTTTCATTCCTTCGGCAAAGCATTCCCATTCCTTTGGCAAAACACCATGTCTACATTCTTATGCGATTTGCAATGGTTTTTTTGTTCTCTAATATCTTGGCTATTTGCAAATATATCACACAATTTATCACAAATTTTCTTAGATGATTTATAACCTTAGATGATTTATAACCTTGAACTTTACAAGATTCATTAGCATCCAATGTATTAGATAACACATACTTGACTTTAGAATTCAAAGAAAGATACAATTTATCCTTTTTATCTAATTCCTGCCTAGTTTTTAATCTATTAAAGTTTGTTGTAGAATCAACTATTCTAACTTCATAAGAAACATCATAAATAATATGCCAAAACCCAATATCAATAGATTACAAGAAAACTTCCATTCTTTATTTCTAAACATTAAAATATAAGCCATTAAATATGAGTGGTTTAACAATAGATTGGCCCTCAAAAAATAAGGCATTATTGATTACCATTATGATCTTTACTCTAAGTGGTTAAACTTGATCACTGAAAACCAAGTTGTCATACCAATTGTTAGGACCCAAGCAATCTAAGAGGGAGCGAATTAGGTTGTCCAAAAACTACAATCAAATAAAATCAAATATTCATCTAACAAAAATATCACAAATAATAACACAAATAGAACTCAATAAAAATTGCACAATTAAGTGCTAAATAAATAAAAATAGAAATGCAAACCAAACTCCCAAATTTTGCTAAACTTGGAAGAGAATAGGTACAGTAGTCTCTTCAATTGATGGTATTGCAAATGGCCTTGTACATAAGAAGGCTCACTTCCTCACTCTAAACTTCTTTTAGTTGAGTTAAGGAGTTCTACAACTCTCTTAGTTAACCCTCACTATGCTATAATTGATTGCCAATTAACCAATCAATTAAGAGCTATTATACACACAAGTGAGATAGCCTTCCCAAGGTTTTACTACTCCAAGTGAGGTTCACGTTCACCAAAGATTTACTCCTCCAAATGAGAAATTTTCACTTGAGTAACCTTACAACTCAACTCTTCTTACAGTATACAATAATCAAACTATTTATTCTAAAATTACTCTTGATAGCTTGTACACAATGTAGGCAAAATGTCTTATTATCAATGTTTGGGGATATTTATAGGTAGTAAGAAATGACTTGAAACAACTCTCCAACGTTCAAAAATAGAGCTATTAGAAAGCTAGCTATTGGGAGCATTGGACATCTGATACTAGAGGGAGCATCGAATACAAGCATCCAATGTTATGAAGTGGGTGTATCAGACATTTGATACTAGAAATAGCATCCGATATGAGCGCTTAACATGATTAATGGTTTCTTTTTAAGTGCTTGAATAGTATCAGGGCAGATAGTAATGCTCTACATCTAATCCTTGTGTCTGATAGTTACTTTCTAACTATAGGAAGTCCAATTCTTTGATCATACATCCGATGCGAGTGTCGAATAGTCAGCAATATTTCTTGAGTTTTCTTGATTTGATTTCTTTGTTAGTAATATTTCTTGATTTTTATTGATTTGATTTCTTTTCTTCTCCAATGAACCAAAGACCTATTGTAAAACATTTCTTACATAAAATCATTAGTCCAAATCATCATTTTACCATGTTAATCATCCAAACCAAGGATTAATCAACCAAGGTCAACAAAGACATTTAAGGAGCTTTAATTGGAGAATAACAATTCACATCAGTTTGGAAAGCTTTGGTGGGATTTGCTGGACCTCCTCTTAATCCAGAAGGGATAATAACTTTGATAGTGACCATGGAAAAAATGCCTAAGTGCCAAATTTTTCTAGTGAGTTTTATGGTGATAAAAGAGGAATTTTCATGCAATATGTTCTTGGGTAGGCCAATCTTGAATGCTCTAAAGGTAGTTACCTCTACGTTTCACTTTTGAGTATGAAATTTGCCATACCTGAAGGAGTAACTGAAGTATATGGAGATCCTAAAATGGCTAGAGCCTGCTATATTGCAATTCTAAAGGGGAAAGAAAAATTGATAACTTATATAGCCAATTTGAAATCTCTTGTGCTTGACAAAATAGGAAAGTAGCTCGAAATAAGAGACAATGCAAAAGAGTTATCGCTAAATCAGGAAAGACCAGATTGGATAGCCAAGATTGGGTCTTCTCTTCCAAGACAAGAAAAGGAGCAACTGAAGAAACTTCTCAAAGAATTTGTAGAAATTTTTGCTTGGATAGTTGATAACATGCTTGTCATACCAGTGGAGTCAGTAGTTCATAAGCTAAATGTGGATATAAATGCTAAACCAATCAAGCAAAAAAAAGGAATTTAGCTCCAGAAAGAAACAGAGTCATCAACCAAGAGATAGAAAAGATCTTAGAATCTCGTGTAATGAAAGAAATGTACTATTTAAGCTGGCTAGCCAATCCAGTATTGGTCAAGAAGGATGAAAAGGCATAGAGAATCTTCATGGATTTTGTTGACTGTCTGAAAAATTGCTATCCACTTCCTCTGATAGACAAATTAGTGAATTCAATCATTAGTTATGATATTTTCTATTTTAAATGCTTTTAAAGGATATCACTAGATCGAAATAAAGAAAGAAGATCAAGAAAAAACTTCATCATGGAGGTAGGCATTTATTGCTCCAGGACCATGCTATTTGGCCTAAAGAATATGGGTACTACCTACCAAAGGTTGGTGAACAATATATTTCAGAAGCAAATCGATAGGAATATGGAGGTATACATGGATGGCATACTAGTCAAGAGTCAAATTTTCAAATAGTCCTAGATCGAAGAGAGATATTCTATTCTCTACATTGATAGAAAGTAGGAAGAGTTTGAACCCTAAAAAATGTACTTTTGGGTTTAGGTCGAGGAAGTTCCTAGGTACATGATATCCAAAGGTAGAATACGAGCCAGCATCAATGCGTTAAATGCAATAGTGGAAATGATTCCACCCAAGAATATTAGGGATGTTTAGAGGGCAGCAGGAAGAATGGTTGTACTCAGCAAGTTTCCATCCAGGATAGTAGTTCGATGTTTACCATTCTTCAAGGTGCTCAAGAAGGGTTCCAAATCTGAATGGAATGAGAAATGTCAACAAATATTTGAGGAATTTAAGAAGTATCTTTCCAAATTCCTATCTTGAATTCACCTAAATAGGCAAAGACTCTGTTTGTTTACTTATCCATATATGAGGAAGTAGTAAGCTCAGTTCTAATTAGAGACAAAGAGGGAATTTAGAAGCCTCTGTACTATGTGAGTCGAGCTCTTCATAGAGTAGAGACGAGGTATTTGCTTGCAATAAAAATGGTGTTAGCACTTGTTCATACAGCAAGGAAGTTACGACCTTACTTCCAAGCCCACAGTGTTGTAGTAATGATAGACCAGTCTTTTCGACAAATATTAACTAAACTTGAGGTGTCAGGAAGGATGATGAAGTCAGTAATTGAGTTGACAAAACAGGACATCTCTTATTAGCCTTAAACAGTAATTAGAGCACAGGTCTTGGTTGATTTCAGAAATGAGAGGGTGACAAATTCTAAATTGATGATAATAGCTCAAGATAAGCCAATTGAGTTTGTACTCTATTTATTGATAGGGTCTCAAATAGGGAAGGAAGTGGAGGTAGACTACATCTGGTTAGCCCAATCAAAGAAGAACTGACCTATGCTCTAAGATTTGATTTTAAGGCGTCCAATAATGAATCTGAGTATAGGCCTTTAATAACTAGAATGAATATTGGTTGACAAATAGGTGCGACCTCACTGAAGATTCATAGTGACTCTCAATTGACAGTGGACCAGGTCAAAGGAGTCTATGAAGCTAAGAAAAACCTAATGAAAAATTGTCTTGGAAAAATTCATGAAATGCTAAAGATGTTTGAGAAGGTAGAGATTGAACAGATTCCCCGATCTCAGAACAAAAGTGCAAATGCATTATCCAAACTGGCATCATCATCATTTGCCCATCTCAATAAGGAAAACATGGTGGAATTGACTAAATAGTGCGGATACGAGTAGCGAGAAATTCAAATGATCTTAGAGCCGAACTCTTGGATGACCACAATCATTAATTACCTAACTATGGGGACATTACCTAATAATAAGGCTGAGGCATATAGATTCAAGTTCCGAGTAGTCAGGTATGCATATTCCCAATGAATCCTTTGTAGAAAATCATATTTATCACCTTGGTTGAGATGTATTACTCCTGAAGAGAGGATTATATCCTCTAAAAGATCTATTATGACATATATGAAGGCCATGTTGGGTTAAGAATACTCGCCAAGAAATGCATGTCATTGGACTACTATTGGCTCATTGTCTTTAATAATGCAATTGAGTTGGTGCAGGGGTACCGTGCATGTCAAATACACACAAGAGTTCATCACCTTCCTTCTTAAGAGATGATCCTTATCCATAGTCCATGGCCCTTTGTTCAATGGGAGATTGATTTATTAGGACCTTTTCCCCAAATGCATGGGATTAGGAACAAGTGGTGGTAACATAGATTGCTCTACAACATGGTTAGATGCTGAACCACTTAATTCCATCATAGTGAGAGCAATCTAGAAATTCTGTTGGAAGAATATTATATGCCACTTTAGAATACCACATTTCTCATTTTTGACAATGGGAAACAGTTTGTAGAAAATATTTTAAGGAATGGTGTCAAGAGCTGAGGATATAATAGTATTTCACTTCAATGAGCTACTCAAGCAAATGGGCAAGATTAGAATGTGAACCTGCCCAAACTAAAGACTAGACTGGAACAACTCAGGCTAAGGAACTTCAAGTCAGGAGACTTGGTCCTTAGGAAAAACTCAGTCAATCATATGTAGGGAATTAATGAGTTGGATTTGAACTGGGTCAGGAGACCTGTTGCCCATTTCCTTAGACTCTATAAAGTGATTGAAGCCAACCGAGCTAGTTACTACAAGCTTGCTCAGCTTAGTGGCGAGAAAATTTCACGTACTTGGCATTCATCAAACTTGAAATTTTTGTTAAATGATGGACTAAAATCTATGCAATAGTGAAATTTAAAGGCAATAAAGTTTCCTTTTTAGTTCACATCTTGATTCATATTTTCCTTTTACTTGTTTACAAATTGGTTAGAAGTTAACTATCCAAGTCAATGTAATTAGCTATCCGAGTAGGATGGTAGAGTTGATAACGTAGTATACTTAGAAAAATTTCCTAAGTATACTAGGGGACAGATAAGGTGGAAGGAAAGAAATATGATAAAGGGAATGAAAAGAAATGCAAACACATAAAAATGAGTCTATTTCATTAATACTTAGGAAATTTTTACAACAAAAGAGAGGAATACAAGAACCCTAAGCTATGGGTCGCTTATTAGTCACCTTGCTGGTGACATCCTCTTTATTAGTCCAACTTACCTACCTAGTTTCTATCCTTCGGTCATGAAATCAACTCGAATTTTGGGTTAGCCATGATGTCCTCTAGTTTGTGTCCCATAACATATTTTTGAAATAACTGATCATGTTTTTCAATTGCTTTTGGATTATAATTAGGGAAGTCAAATCTGAGGAGGTTCATATCTTGAACCGCACTCAGGGCCTCAAAGTAGCTGAACTGATGAGAGGGCTTGTTGAGTATTGTTAAGTCATTCTCAAATGAAGAGGAGTAAATACATTAATGAATAGATTTGCTCCTCTCTTGAAGGTCTTCATTAGCTCAATGTTGCATTTGTCCTCTAGCTTAAAATATTTCTTCTGTGCACTATCAAAGTGGGCTAGAGGGAAGTTGCTGGGGCCTGTGAATCTTTAAGCTCAGTTTTTTTTTCTAAGTTTGTCCTTAGAGTGCCGAGCTCCTTTTGAGAGGACTTGAGCTATTTTTCCAAAGATTCATTCTTCTTCATTGCTTTATCTAGCTTAAGTAGTAATTTTAACTGTAGAGAGCCAACTTCATACTAGATAGGTCCATATGAAATAATAAAAAGAAGAATGAGGTTAAACCAAGTATTACTTAGACAATGAGCAATTTACCTAAGGTTTGCCTGTGTAGAAATTGTCTAGCAACTCAAAATTGGAGGCCAGCTGAATGAATCTCTTATCTCTAGGTATCAAGGAGCCATGAGGCAATTCCTGAGCAACATGGGGATGTTGGACTTTGACATTAATGGAAAATCCCCAGTTCGAACAAAATTGGTGGGGGCAGTGTATGGTGCAGTGTTTGCTGGACTTAAGAATGACTATATTTCTAAAATGGCAAATAGAAGGCAACGAAATGTGGTAACCTTTTGCTAGGCAGATCTAAGTCCATAGTAGGCTATTCCACTAGTGTCAGACCTCATCATAATGGTCTCCTGAGATGCTAGGGTAATAGGCTTCTTTGAAGAATATGGAGGTTTGTTGTTATCCTATCGACCTCTTTTGGTGGCAGTTTTTATTTGCATTTTCTCCTACATCTTAGCAGAACTAGCCTCAGTAGGGAGCTAATTGACTAGAAAAGCAATTCCAATCAATCAGCTGAGCTAGAGTAGCCACCCGTTGCTAGTTGGAGGAGGTTGAGAGAGAGCTCCAAATGACAAATTGATGAGCTGAGAAGAAAGAAAGAACAAAATAGCAAGTAATTATAGTTCTTGTACTCCTCATTAGCTAGATTCGCATCTTTATCACTGATAGAAGAGGGTTTAGGGTTTAGGGTTTAGGAGAGTATTTTCTAACCAAAATCACTCTTAAGAACTTGTATTCTTAGTGTAAAAAAGTTATTTATTTGATTCGGACAAAGGACTATTTAAAGCGGACAAAAAAGAGCATAATAAAGGCTGTCAACAGATAGAAGAAAGCTGAAGAGTCAACTAGCCATTGGAGGTATCGGACATCCAGTACAATATTCTACATTTGGTCCCATCGTCCAAAGGGTTGTCTCAATGTTTATCAGACGGCCGATGCGGTTTCTGCGTTCAATGTAGTCTGCGTCCGACATTGGTTAGAGAGCTCGAAATATTTCTTGAATTCGATCGAATGTCCAGTGATGATAATATGCGTCCGATACGAGTGTCTGATACTCCCCCTGTCTATCAGACATCCAGTACTTAGGTTTGAGTGTCCAATAGTGGTTCTTCTGTGAGTTTTCAACCTTTATCGGTCGTCCGGTGCAAGCTATCGAGCGTCCGACAGAGTTGAATTTCCTTTGCTTCTTTTTGATTGAAACTTTCATTAACACCATTTGCACCAATGATCTAAGTTATCATATTTCTCAATTGGAAAACATTAGTTTGAATTATCCAATTTTTTTGTAATTGTCAAAATTCTGAATCAAGATTTACATTCTGTCCCTTTTTGATGATGACAAAACAATTGAATAATTTCAATAATTTCAAAACTTTTGGCAATAAGAGCGTACATAACTCCTTTCACTTGAACATTACTCATATAAATCGAGCATCTAAACCATTTAAACCATTTAGCCAATTAACCATAACTCCCCCTTACTTAATCAACTAATAGACCAACAAATCAACCATATTCATTCAATCATTTATAAACATACAGTACCATTACAATACCATTCTCTCCCTTTTTGTCATCTCAAAAAGAATCAAAGAAGCATCACCACCAATATCAATAGCAAGATCAATACCACAATAAATACACAATAAATACCAATATCAAAACCAACATATACCAATCTTCAATACCAAGATCAGAAATCCAATATCAATAGCACCAATATTACCATACAAACATCAGTTCCACAATAACACGGTATCACCATACAAACATGTGAGGGTCTCAAAATTTGAATTCTATTTTAAAAATGTATAATAATGTTTATATTGTGTTTATTTATTAAAATATGAGTGAATTTATGCTTTGAGTGATTAATTACTAATTTAGAGAATTTTTCAAGAATTATTTGCGAGTGTGTGTGTTCGGCCAGTTTAAGCATTAATTTCTGTTCCAATGTGTGAATAGTGATTTTAGGTGGAAACCGAGCATATGTAGTGATATTACAGAGATATATTTAAGATTGGACAATGTTGGAATGAGATAAAATAGTAACAATTTGAATGTCACGCGCAATGCAATGAAAACTGGTCTTTTGACCACTTTTCTTTAAATTAAGGAGAGTGCACCTTTTTGTCCCTTAAAAGGCATTCTTCTTGCTTTTGAGCTTCACATTTTCAGCCACAACTTAGCTTCAAGAGAGAGAGGGAGGCCAAGAGCTTGAGAAGAAAAGAGAGAGAGAAAACTTGCAAATTGTCTTCCATTTCTTCTTCCTCCAATCTTTTGAAGTTGTAAGACTCCGTTGGAGGGCTTTAGTTCTTGATTCTTCTTCCTTCCTTGGCTGCCGAGAGAGAGGGAGAGAGAGAGAGGGTGGTCCGAAGTGAGAGAGAGAAAAGAAAGAGGAAGAAAGCTTTCCTTTGGTTGGTTACTTCTTGATCTTGAACTTGAAGATGGAATCCATCATCGAATCAATTAAATCTTGGGCTAAGGTTGGAACTTTTGGAGTTGCTAAACTTGGGGAGTGTCATCTTTGAGAAGAACTCACAAGATCTTGGCTAATCTTGTTAGATCTAGAAAGATCTGAAGGTATAAAACTCAAACTCCCTAGATCTAACTTGATTAGTGTTAAATATAGTAGATCTATGGTTCATTTTGCTAAGAATGCTTATGTATGAAGCATTTGAGTTGGGCTCTTGGATTCCCAATTTAGGTAGTGGACTTGAGGTGACTTTTAGTGATGCGAACCCGAATCTCCAACCTCCCGCTTCTTGAAGAAACGAATTTGCTATGTAACGGAATGATCTATCTTGAACAGGTTATGGATACAAAGGGATGGAAATCCTACTAACCCTCGAGATTGTGAACCTTGAATTGAATCTCAACCCACAATCTAGCGAATTAGCGAACCAAGGAATTGGTAGAATTGCGCCACAATTCAACGTGATCTTGAATTGATATGCCTAAACTTGAACAAAGGAACTCATTCACTTTGTATCAAGGGTCGTTCCCAAGGAACAAGAAAAGAGAAAACTCTCAATGTTATTACTCAAAGTCTTATCAAAAAAAAGTATTGGAGAAGAAGGCTATTTATAGCCTTTACAAAAACTCAAAACCTAGTCCAACTTGGACTCAAAATAACTAAACTCAATACTAATGGATTTGGCCAACATGGACCCTTGTCTTTAGGAAACTACCAAATCACTAAAACTAATAATTGTAATTACCCTAATTCGGACATTGGACCAATGAAAACAACAACTAAACAAAATATGCGAAAAGTGGAAAATTATGAAAATTCACGACTGGGATTTGTGAGTTGGATCCATGAGATATGGTTCGCGGATAGGTCAGCGGATCTCAAAATATTCGCTTCTGACCAGGATCTGCGAGGAGTGGAGCCGCGACGTATTGGTCCGCGGATCGAGCCACTTTGCACTTTCTCCGTGTTTTAGCTTCACGTTTCTTCCTCCGCACACTTGACCAACATTTCCCAAGTTTGTTGACCATTTTAGAATGAATTTCTGATGAAACAACTTGGAATGGATCAACTCGGTGTATTTGAACTTAGTACGAATTTGTAAGCACACGTTGGCATCCATGCTCACATCATTTAGGTAGTGGACTTGAGGACCTGATTGTGGTTGTGTTTGTTGTTTGTGAGATGAGTTTATTCTATGGTTAGAAAGTAGATTTTGTAGTTGAAAATTTTGAAGGGAAATGTTAAGGGTTGGCCGAACCTTGATTGGCAAATTTTGATGTGTGATTTCGAAATTTTATGATGTTTATTGATGAGGTTTTGCTTAAGTGTATATGTATTATGTTCATTTATGAGTATATGTTTAAAAGACTTAAAATCTTGAACTTTTATGGTGAGAAATTGAGATTCACTAAGCTTTGAGGGAAAAGTATCATTTTGGACAGATTTGAGGGTTTGAAGTGTTTTACCTATTTTTCTTGAATTTCGTGCATTGAGACCTAGTAAAAATTGTTTGAAAAATGTGTTAGAACCTTGGTTAAAAGTTTAGTGTTGAGTTTGAATTCGAATGAGTGATCTTGAAGGGAAAAACTTCACTTTATTTCAATGTGTTAAAAGATTAAAAGTTGCTTGGATGGAGTACATCGATAGAGTTGTTTGGTTATGTAAGATTTCGATTTGATAATGCAATCTTATAAAATGAGTTTCAACTTGAGTGATTACTTTTCATTTGAGCAGAGTTAATGGAATTTTGTAAAGAATTTCGATAAGACAAGTGAATGAGTTATTTGAATTTAGTGTCACTATTTTGAGGCGAAACTTATGTCTTCCTTTTTCGTGATAATAGGAGGTGTGGAAGGACTTGAACCAGATCCCACATTGGAAAACAAACTTTACTGCTGTGGTGAGTTTCCATTCTTGTTAAGTGATTGTGTGAATATTGCGACAGCCCCACTTCCCTAAAGCGAACCAAAGGGTCGGCCGGGTGCCTGCCTAGTTCTCGCCAGGACTCAAGCATTCGAAAATACTAACACTAAAGGATAAATCTAAAAATTCCAAATCAAAAGAGAGAATGGAAGTAGTAAAATGACATTTAAGCTTAGAGTACAAACATTAGCTTACAAGCACCTAAAGCTCCAATCCAAAGCCTATTACATCCCTACAAGTCGAAATTTACAAAACTAAAAGAAAATACAATTCATACTTCCAAACTTAGGATAAAAGCCAAAAGCAGGAACTAGACCTAACTAGACCCCTGGATTCTCGTCACCTGTTAAGGAAAAACAAATTGGGAACGGGGGTGAGTTAGAAGCTCGTGAATTTCCAAAAGAACATGCATAGGCATAAAGCAGGATAAATGACACTATGAACCAAGTAAAGAAAACACATAACACACAAGTAGGATACAGTGGCTTTCAGGAGCACAGGTCCACAATGCACGATCGTTTCAAGTAGCCAACACTCCGTCGACTTTCCAATCCAAGTAGATGACTCTTTACAACAATCTCCTTCCACCAAACTCCCCCTACCGGTCCGCAATCCAAAACACTTAACTATTCAAGGGACACGACCAAGAGTAGTTTTATAAACACTTTCTCCACAAGTATTAACACATGCATGAACAATTATGTCACCAACTGTACTTGAAAGAGAGCAATAAAGTATACTCTCTCTAAGTGAATGGTTCAACAATCTCATTTCCAAATAAACAAGTACATAACACATTTACGCAAAGCATTCAATTAAAGTAATTAACATGCATTGGAAACTCACCGATAAAAGAGGGCTCGATGTCCAAATTTTGATCAAAGTCCAAATCAGCTCTCTAAGCAAATTAAAAGAATAGCGGAAATAAGCTCTCTAGTTCATTTGTCAAATCTAGTTCAAGAAAGAAAATGTTCATTAAACTTTTGATTTGAACAGAATTCTTGTAAACATTGTAACTTGAGTTGCATAAGTCCAAAATTTGCAAGGTTGGTACCGTTGGAAACCTTATTAAAAGGGCTAAAACGTTGTAGAAGACACCTTAGTGTGATTCTAAACAGAAATAGCCTAGATTTTCATGCAAGATTACTGCTTCAATGAAGACAGGACAAAACAGACTGGTTTTTTAGTATACTTTGGAAATTTACCAAAAATAGTAAAAAATGAATTAGCCCTGAAATTTACACAGTTCATAGCCCAATAAATCTAGTTTCAAACGATACTAATGACATTCAATTCTGACTCTTGAGTAAGAAAATATAGTTATCCAAATAGGGCAGGTTCAACACTCCTGATTTTCCGAAATTCCAGTTTTGCAAGGCAGGTTTAGGGCATCATTTGGATGACGAATTCTTACTCAAAAATCACCAAATTTGGTACACTAACTCTACTATATATAGATTAAGTTCATATCAAAATTCAGCCAAAAAATCTAGCGGGAAGTTAGATTTCCTAATGCACAAAGTGTGCTCAACATTTCAATCCAAATCCGTGAGATTTTTGTTTTCTTTATCCAAGAGCTTCTAACATACCCAAATCACCACCAATTGCCCTAATTTTGGAATCAAGATAGTATTAAACTCCCTAGACCTAGTGATAGTCAAAAATGGTGGAAGTTTTTATCAAATTCTAGCACTAAAATAGTCCAAAAATTTGGACAGCAAGCCTCTCCAAGATTCCAGATTTTTGCTCCAACTTAGCAACCATTTTTGCAACAACTTTTGAAGGGATTTTTGTGGGAAAAAATAACAACTTAAAACTCGACATTTAAGCATCAAAATCAGTCTTTAAACTTGCAAAAAAATGCAGCCACAAAAATAGAGAAAACAGCAAGCTCTTCGGCCCTCACTTCTCTCTCTCTCTCGGTTTCTCCTTAGAGCTTTCTTCCAAATTCAAGCCAACAAATATCATATATTCACACATATTTCATCTATTATCATGCTAGTAAACAAGCACACATATTGGTGGGAGTTCCAAGAGCCCACACATCATCCAAATCCAACAAGTGCAACTCAAAAAAACTTATCAACTTAAATCTTCAAGAACCAACACAAAGCTCTAATCTTTAGGGTTAAAAAAAGTTACCTATTGTTCTAGTTAGTTAAGCAAGCTTAGGATGTCCAAGATCCACCACCAAGAGTTTGGCCAGCTCACACTCACAAGACCCCCAAAGCTTCAAGTCTTCTAGGCTAGAGTTTTGCAAGGAAGGAGAGAATTTTCACTGAGAGGAAGAGAGGAGAGGTGGCCGGCTGTTCTTGAGGGAATTGGAGAGGAGATGAAGAGAAATTTTGCTAAGGAAAAAGAGAGAGAGATGGCCAGCTGAAATGGGAGAGGAAAGAGAGAAGCTTTGGGTGTATTTGACATAAAGCAATGAGAAGACTAAAAGCCTTAATTTAAGGGATGTTGTCTCCATTTGAAAACCTTATCTTGAAACTTAATTTGGAGGGAATGGAAATGATTAATTTGGCTAGAAAATGAAGGGGAGATACTCGGCCATTAAGGGGAGGAAGGGAAGGGTAATTGAAGTGAATTGGAAGAAATTAAATGGACGAACAATGGCAAGATTAAAACCCTAGTTTTAGGGAAAACTTGTCCAACTAGGTTTAGGGTTTCAAAACCCTACTTGATTTCACTTTTAATGATTCACTTCTAGTCCCTTGATTGAATTCTAAACCTATGAGTAATCATCCTTACTCACCATCACTATCTCACTTTCGACTCGAATGTCTATCTTGAAAAATGTGTTCTCTCATTTTCTCACTAATTGATACTAAGGGCAAATTTAAAAGGTAAATGTGATGTTGAAAATCAACAAGGGAATATGTGTGAAATAAAATTGAGTTACATAAAAATAAAATGGATTTCCATTTAAATTTTTCAAAAAATATGAATTAGTACAACAATAAAAATAATCAAACGGATTAACGATAATAATAACAATATTTAAAATAATAAATTTTGAGGCCCTCACATCCTTCCCCCCTTAAAAGAATTTTCTCCTCAAAATTCTCACCTTGCTACACAAATAGCTCTGGATACTTCTTCTGCATTTCTTCTTCCACTTCCCAAGTCGCTTCTTCTATGTCATGGTTCTTCCACAGGACTTTAACTAAAGGGATTTTCTTCATCCTCAAGTCCTTTACTTCCCGATCAAGAATCTTCACAGGCCTTTCCTCGTAGGAGAGCGTTTCATCCATTTCAATCTCATCTAATTGCAACACATGGCTCGGGTCTGGGTGATATTTCTTGAGCATCGAGATGTGAAAGACATTGTGAATTTTAGACATACTGGCGGGTAAATCCAACTAATAAGCCATTCTCCCAATCCATTTGAGAATCTCAAATGGTCCAATGTACTTGGCTTCAATTTCTTTCCTTTCTTAGACACTACTCAACTCTTCACTGGTTTAACCCGTAAGAAAACCTTATCACCTATCTCAAATTCCAAATCTTTTCTCCTATTATCTGCGTAACTCTTTTGCCGACTCTGAGCTGTTTGAAGCTTTTCTCTAACCAACTTCACTTTCTCAGAGGCTTCCTCAATCTAAGGTATAGCAGTCGAGTTAAGGACCTTTCTCTCACCCACTTCATCCCAATGGATCGGTGATCGACATCTTCTCCCATAGAGTGCCTCATAGGGTGCCATTTGAATCGAAACATGATAACTGTTATTGTACACGAACTCGGCTAGTGTCATGTGTTGGCTCCAACTTCCCCCAAAATCCATTATTCAAGATCTTAACATATCCTCTAAAGTCTGAATTGTCCTCTCAGATTGCCCATTTGTCTGGGGGTGATAGGCTGTGCTCAACTTTAACTTAGCTCCCAAGGTCTCTTGCAGCTTCTGGCAAAACCTAGAAACAAACCTTGGGTCCCGATCAGAGACAATACTTACTGGAATCCCATGCAACCTTACTATCTCATCCAAGTAAAGTTTGGCCAACTTCTCCAAAGAACACCTCATATTTACCGGTAGAAAATGTGCAGATTTAGTGAGTCGGTCGACTACTATCCAAACAGCGTCATGTCCTTTTTGACTCCTCGGCAGATCAGTGACAAAGTCCATAGTAATGTATTCCCACTTCCATTCGGGAATCTCTAAAAGTTGTAAAAGCATTGAAGGTTTTTGATGTTCAACCTTAACCTGCTGACAAATAAGACATGTTTGCATGAACTTGGCTACTTCCTTCTTCAAACCATCCCACCAGTACAACTCTTTCAGATCTTGATACATCTTATTACTCCCAGGATGGATGGTATACTTGGGCCGATATGCTTCTTCTAAAATCTCTTTTCCTAATACTTCGTCATTTGGCACTACTATCCTTTTTCAGAACCTAAATACACCTTCTGGTCCTATCTTAAAGTCTCGGGCTTTCCCTTTTTGTACTCTCCCTAGAAATTTTTGCACTGCAGGATCCTTCGATTGTGCCTCCTTGATCCGTTCCAACAATGGAGACCTTAGTTCCACATTCTCAAAAATAACCTTTTGTGTCCCTAAGTAAGGATTCCACTCGCTCACTTGTTCCAACATTTTCCATTCCTTCACTATTAACCCCGCCACTTGAGCCTTGCAACTTAATGCATCAGCCACAACATTTGCTTTCCCAGAGTGATACTTTATTGAGTAATCATAGTCCTCTAAGAACTCTACCCATCTCCTTTGCCTCAAGTTCAATTCCTTTTGTGAGAACAAATACTTCAAACTCTTGTGGTCCGTGAACACCTCAAATTACCTCGTACAAATAGTGTCTCCACTTCTTCAAAACAAAGATAACCGCCGCCAATTCTAAATCGTGAGTTGGGTAATTCTGCTCATGAGGTTTCAACTTCCTAAAGGCATAGGCTATGACTTTTCCACCTTGCATCAAGACACAACCCAACCCATCCTTAGAGGCATCGAATACATCACAAATCCTTCTTTGCCATCAGGTAAGGTTAAAATCGGAGTCTCAGTCAACCGCTTCTTCAATTCTTGAAACCTCTCCTCACACTTAGGGCTTCAAACAAACTTTCCATGTTTCTTAGTCAAGTCCGTCAAAGGTCCAGCAATTCTTGAGAAATCTTGAATAAACCAGCGATAATAACCAACCAGACCTAAGAAACTTCTAACCTTAGTCGGGTTCTCAGGCCACTTCCAATGAGTAATAGCTTCCACTTTAGCCGGGTCAACTGCAATCCCGTCCTTGGAAATCTTATGCCCTAGAAAAGATACATCCTCTAACCAAAATTCACACTTACTGAACTTTGCAAACAACTTGTGCTCTCGGAGGGTTTGTAGTACAATCCTCAGGTGTTGGGCGTGGTCCTCTTGGGTTTTAGAATATACTAGTATGTCATCAATAAAGATCACGACAAACTGATCAAAGTAAGGCTTAAATACTCGCTGTATCAAGTCCATGAATGCGGCCGGAGCATTAGTCAATCCAAAGGGCATCACTAAGTACCCGTACCTCGAATTAAAAGCAGTTTTCGGTACATCCTCTTTTTTAATCCTCAACTGGTAGTACCCCTGCCTGAGATCTAACTTAGAGAACACCACTAACCCTTGAAACTAATCAAATAATTCGTCGATGAGTGGTAAAGGATACTTGTTCTTGATTGTCACGTCATTTAGCCCCCGATAATCTATACATAGCTTTAGACTACCATCTTTCTTTTTAACAAACAAAACCGGTGCTCCCCAAGGAGAATCATTTTCCTTAATGAATCCCCGTTCCAAAAGTCTTGTAGCTGCACCTTCAACTCTTTAAGCTCGGCTGGAGCCATTCTATAGAGGGTCTCTTAGAAATTGGCACCGTCCCAGGCACTAGGTCAATCTTAAACTCTATTGCCCGCTCAGGGGGTAAAGATTCCAACTCCTCGGGAAAAACATTAGAAAAATCCTTAACAATCGGTACATCTTCCAACTTCACCTTATCGTTTGGAGGGTTTATAAGAAAAGCCAGGTACCCTTGAGCCCCCTTACTCAGTAGTTTTCTAGCTCTAATCCCAGAGATGAGAGCTGATGAAGTGAACCTTCCCTTAACATTCAATCTCAAAGTTGCTTCCCCCGGAATACAAAATTCCACTACCTTCAATCTACAATCCACTTTGGCATGGTGTTTGGCTAAGCAGTCTATCCCAATAATCACATCATACCCCTTGATATCCAAACTCACCAAGTCGACCAATAATTTTCTCTCTCCAATCCACACTTCACAGTTTTTATACACCAAACTTGTAATTAGACTTTTATTCCCCGTTGGTGTTCTAACCTCTAGGTCAAAGGGTAACCTAATAGGTTTTATGTCTATACCACAGATAAATACAGGATTAACAAATGAATGCAATGCACCAGGATCAATTAAAACTCTAGCTCAGCGGTGGAAGATGGGAAAGGTACCTTCGACCACTTCAGTCGATTCAGGCACCTCTTGTTGATCCAGTGCATAAACTCGAGCTGGTACTCTCGTCCTATTCCCCACCGCACTAACTTGACTCGGGTTCGGTCTCTGAGCCCCACCTCACTCCCGGAGTCGGGGACAGGCAGATATCTGATGATCGGAACTACCACACTTGAAGCACTTTCCTTGTTTCTTCCAGCACTCGTCAGCGATGTGATTTGGCCTTCTGCAGAAATTACAAGTAAGGCCGGAGTTCGAAGCCTGACTCTCTTGTGGAGCACTCCTTGTGGGTCTTTTACCACTAACTGACCCTCGGGACATCCTTCCTTGGGAAAAGGCCCCTTTTGAAGCTCTCGAGGTGATAGCCCCACTCGAACCTCTCCCAAACTTGGAAGGTGGAGCACTTGAATCCATAGACCCCTAACTACTAGAATGGGCGCTCCTTTTTCTAGTGTTAAAGGGCTTCAGCTGAGTCTTTGCAGTCTCGATCCTTTGAGCTTTTTCAATGGCCTCACTGAAGCTATTAATCTGTGCCGCCACTAGCCCTTCTTGAATTTCCAAGTTCAACCCCTGGACGAAGCGTCTAATCCTTATTTGCTTCATCACCACCAACTCTGGGACAAACCTAGACAACTTGTTAAGTTATTAGTTTGAAGTGCTCAAGATGACAAGTTAGATTGGAGTAATTTATGTGCAAACTTTCATGGTTATACCTGCTAAGGATCTTGGCTAGATGATTCTTGATATGTTAATGGGAGGATCTTGTGGTTTTGCTTGGAAAAGTTGGAAGAATTGTGGATCAAACGATGAGAGAATATTGGTGGAAATTCGGTGTTGTGATGGCCAAAACAGGAGAGATAAATCAACTTTGATTTTCACTTTTCCTATGTTATTTTGGGCAAGTTATTGTTCAGTGAACTTGTCAAAACATCAACTTTCACTTGTATGTTGAAAGTGAACCAAAACTATGCATTTTCTGCCTTGAATTCTTCAGGGAGCAATTTCAGTCAACTTCTTAGATTTTCTGATAGTAATTGGCAATGAAGTAGAGCTTGATTTTTATACCATTGAAAGCTCTATGAATCTAATTTCAAATGCCATTGATGGCATCCAAATCTAACTTTCCTACTTGGAATTATGGTCAATTGTTCAAATGATCTAATTCAAATCCGACAGCTTTCTACACTTCTGTGATTGCTGTTTTGATCGCAGAAATGTATGAGTTTGATTCCAAAGTCTTCATATGAAATGTGACACTGTGTCCTAGCTTCGAAATGGCATAAAATGCCTCTCAATCCGATAAATGAAATTCCAAAAAAATCAAAAAGGTGGCAAAGCTGTTGACTTTGCTCATTCTCTTTGGCATTCTTTCCTTTACTTTCTTTAGTTCAATTCACTTTCCTTTGGTTCTAAATAACCTTTTCATTCTATTCTTATATTTAGACTTTTGCCCTAAAATATTTGTGAATTTTCCCTTGATTTTCATCCCAGGGCCTTGTGAGATTAGAATTAAGTTTGGAGAATTAAAGTTGGTAATGTTGAATGAGATATGGAAGTGAAAATTTTTGTTTCTTGTGGATTAGGGATCAATGAAAGTATTGTTATATCATGGCTCATCTCAAGATTCGATTATGTTAAGAAGATGGATTTGTAACTGATGTGTTGAGGTGAAAATGAGTTTAATTGGTGACCGATCCTTTGTTACTTTTGATTGATTTATTAATAAGATATGTGGATTTGTAAGTGTATGTGAAGAATTAGTCCTTTGACATACGTGGGATATTATGGATACAAGGTTTACATGAGATAAAATAAATACGATGAAGTCAAAAGCTGTATCAATGATAAGAAATAAAAATGTGACTAAATGATGTATGGGCATAACAGTTATTCGAGTTGTGGGAATTACTTTGGAATCCCAGTCTTAATTGCTAAGAAAGATGAGAATTTAAGATTCATGCACGGATAATTGGATTTGAATTATGCTGTCAATTTGAGAGTGAATACATTTGCCGTGCGATTATGAATTGATTGATTTATTATAAGTAACGGAAGTTCTTTTAAGATAAAAATTTTATAAGAATATCACCAATTGAAAATTGGCAAGGAAATGTGCCAAGAGTATTATTATTAACTGATTTGGACATTATGGATTTATAGTGATGCCGTAAGACGAACCACAGCATTTAAGCCTTATTCGGACTGTATTATGGTAAATTTATCAAGGATACTATGGTATATTTAAGATTCGAGAAAAGCATGAGCAACACTTGAAGATAGTGTTGCAAACCTTGAGGAAGTACTATTTGTAGGTTAAAATCCATGGAAGGAAAAAAATTTTTGGTGAAAACATAATTGAAATAAGGTGATCTTTAGGTATATGTGCACCTGGAGAGTCTTGAGTGTTGACTTCATTATAAGAGTTGAATTCATGTCATTGTTGATGAAATGAGTGTTATCGTGGAAATTTGAAGATATTGAAGTAGAAGAGATGTTATCATATGAAAAAGAGCAGATTCTTGATAAGAGTGTAAAGGAATCGAGAAATAAGCAAATTCCTCTAACTAAGGTTTTATGGAGAAATCATGGGATCAAGGAAGCATCTTGGAGAGTTGAAGATGATATTCGAAAGAAATATTCTGAGTAATGTATAAAACAACTTATGAATTTCGAGGACGAAATTCTTTTAAGGGGGGAAGGATGTGAGGGTCTCAAAATTTGAATTCTATTTTAAAAATGTATAATAATATTTATATTGTGTTTATTTATTAAAATATGAGTGAATTTATGTTTTGAGTGATTAATTACTAATTTAGAAAATTTTTCAAGAACTATTTGCCGGTATGTGTGTTCGGCCAGTTTAAGCGTTAATTTCTATTCCAAAGTATGAATAGTGACTTTAAGTGAAACCGAGCATATGTAGTGATATTAAAGAGATATATTTAAGGTTGGACAGTGTCGGAATGAGATAAAACAGTAAAAGTTTGAATGTCGCGCGCGATGCGATGAAAAGTGGTCTTTTGACCACTTTTCCTTAAATTAAGGAAAGTGCACCTTTTTGTCCCTTAAAAAGGCATTCTTCTTGCTTTTGAGCTTCACATTTTCAGCCACAACTTAGCTTCAAGAGAGAGAGGGAGGCCGAGAGCTTGAGAAGAAAAGAGAGAGAGAAAGCTTGCAAATTGTCTTCCATTTCTTCTTTCTCCAATCTTTTGAAGTTGTAAGACTCCATTGGAGGGCTTTAGTTCTTGATTCTTCTTCCTTCCTTGGCTGCCGAGAGAGAGGGAGAGAGAGAGAGGGTGGTCCGAAGTGAGAGAGAGAAAAGAAAGGGGAAGAAAGCTTTCCTTTGGTTGGTTACTTCTTGATCTTGAACTTGAAGACAGAATCCATCATCGAATCAAGCAAATCTTGGACTAAGGTTGGAACTTTTGGAGTTGCTAAGATTGGGGAGTGTCATCCTTGAGAAGAAATCACAAGATCTTGGTTGATCTTGTTAGATCTAGAAAGATCTGAAAGTATAAGACTCAAACTCCCTAGATCTAGCTTGATTAGTGTTAAATATAGTAGATCTATGGTTCATTTTGCTAAGAATGCTTATGTATGAAGCATTTGAGTTGGGCTCTTGGATTCCCAACTTAGGTAGCGGACTTGAGGTGACTTTTAGATAGCGGACTTGAAGGCCTGATTGTGGTTGTGTTTGTTGTTTGTGAGATGAGTTCATTCTATGGTTATAAAGTAGATTTTGTAGTTGAAAACTTTGAAGGGAAATGTTAAGGGTTGGCTGAACCTTGCTTGGCAAATTTTGATGTGTGATTTCGAAATTTTATGATTTTTATTGATGAGGTTTTCCTTAAGTGTATATGTATTATGTTCATTTATGAGTATATGTTTAAAAGAGTTAAAATCTTGAACTTTTATGGTGAGAAATTGAGTTTCACTAAGCTTTGAGGGAAAAGTGTCATTTTGGACAGATCTGAGGGTTTGAAGTGTTTTACCTATTTTCATAAATTTCGTGCATTGAGACCTAGTGAAAATTATTTGAAAAATGTGTTAGAATCTTGGTTAAAAGTTTAGTGTTAAATTTGAATTCAAATGAGTGATCTTGAAGTGAAAAACCTCACTTTATTTCAATGTGTTAAAAGATTAAAAGTTGCCTGGATGGAGTACATCGATAGAGTTGTTTGGTTATGTGAGATTTTGATTGATAATGGAATCTTATAAAAATGAGTTTCGACTCGAGTGATTACTTTTCGTTTGAGCAGAGTTAATTGAATTTTGTAAAGAACTTCGATAAGACAAGTAAATGAGTTATTTGAGTTTAGTTTCACTATTTTGAGGCAAAACTTATGTCTTCCTTTTTCGTGATAATAGGAGGTGTGGAAGGACTTGAACCAGATCCCACCTTGGAAAACAAACTTTACTGTTGTGGTGAGTTTCCATGCTTGTTAAGTGATTGTGTGAATATGATTTGAATCGTGTTTAGATAAGTGATTTGAAGTGAAACCTGGTTTTTCCAAACCATCAAATGGGATAGTGTGTACTTTATCGCACTTATCCTTATTTGAATGGAAATTAATTGTGAAAGCATTTTTTTAATGATTCATGTGTGTATGTGAAATGTCGTGAATTCCTGAGACCTATCGGTGAGACCCTCGACTTGAGCCGGAGGCTAGGCCTAGGCTGAGGAGAGAGGTACGAGCCATAGGATTCTTTAAGTGAAGTGAAGTGTACTCGAGACTTGGCATTTGGACTTGTCCCTGATAAAGAGAAATATACAATCTATATAAAGTGAAGTGAAGTGATATAAAGTGAAAAGTGTTTGGAGTCGGGCCCGATGGGGGTTTGGAGGAGTAAGGAGTAAGTGAAGGTCTACATGGTCTATGTGTATGAAAGTTGACGGAGTGTCAACTACTTGGTTCGAGATCAAGCATCGTGGATCCTGCATCCTGAGAGCCCCTGTATCCTCCCTTTTTAGTATTACTTGCTTTCCTTAAGTGTTTATTACTAAATTCGAATTTGAAGTGAAATGTTATATGTGCTATGTGCAATGCATGCTTTTGGAACTCACTGGACTTTTAGCTCATTCTTTCCAATTTGTTTTCCTTAACAGGGACTAAGAACCCAAGTGAAGGAGCCAACCATTAGACTTAGGATTTGCTTTTGTATTTGGTATGGCAAACTTGAATTGTGATTTTGAGAGTTTTTGTATTATGAAGATCTGAATATGTGTTTAAGTACTTTATGTAAATTGGGATTGTAAGTTTGGAACAATGTATTTGTGAGTTATCTTTTGGTTTGATTTGAGTGTGGTATTTTAATTTGGTATATTAGTGATCGTTGCGTAAGTGAGTCCTGGCAAGAGCTAGGCAGGCGGTTCACGGATACCTTAGGGTACGCCCTAGGGAAAAGTGGGGCTGTCACAAATTTGATTTGGGAATATGATTGATTAAGTGATCTGATGTGAAAATTTGGTTATTGAACCCTCAAATGGAGTAGTGTGTACTTTATCGCACTTACTCCTATTTGAATGGTAAAATTTGTTAAAGTGTTTCTTTGTGACATTTCAAGTATGTTTTGAACCTCTTGACTTGTGATATGATATGAATCCTGTTTTGATTATATGATGTGATGTGTGTGTTTTGAATTTGTTATTCTCGAGAATACCTAAATCCCCTTGGTATGTTATCGAATCGAATCGTTGGGAAGGCCCAGGTCGAGGAGATTGAACAACCTTGGCTTACGTGATAAGTTGTGTGCTCTAGATTTGGCATATGGCCTTGTCCCTGTTGAAGAGCAATACACAAAAATATAAGTTTTGTTAGGTAGGCAGGCCTGGATGGGGGTTTTGGTGGAGTAAGTGGTTGACTACTTGGTTTTTATAGGTGAAAGTTGACGGAGTCTCAACTACATGATTTGTGCACTAGTCCATGGGCGTGCTCCAGTCTCAAGGATCTTAGCCCCTGAGGGCTACCCGTATCCAACCCATGTATTGTTATGTGTTTTCCTTATTTGCTCTTATACGTGAATTTGTTGTGAAAAGTTTTATGCTCTATGTGAAATGCATGTCTTTTGGAACTCACTGAGCTTTAGTTCATCCTTTTAAATTTGTTTTCCTTAGTAGGGACTGAGAACCCAAACGAAAGCGCCAACCATTAGAGCTAGGGTTTACTTGTGTATATGGCTTGGGGAAACTTGAACTATGAATTTGGAGTTTTTGTAATTATGAGACTTTGAATGTTTAATTTAAGCACTCTATGTATTTTGGGATTTAAAAGTTTGAGTAATGGATTTGTGAATTGTCATTTGGTTTAGATTTGTGAGTGCATTTTAGTTGGATGAACTAGTTATTGTTTGTGTGAGTGAGTCCTAGCGAGAGTTAGGCAAGCGGTCCACTGATACCTTAGGGCTAGGGAGAGGTGGGGTTGTCACAGAAAGGATTGATTTGCAAAAAGAAAAAGAAAAGATCCAACAAAAACAAAACATTGCTGCCTTCAAAAAGGTATTTGTTTGGTTTTGTATTAGATGTGATGTGTTAGGAAATAACATCATTGACAAGGTATTTTTCATACCAACCATTTAACCTAATCACTCTTTATTGCAAATATGGGTCAATAAGCATAAGATATTAGGGTCGATCCCATAAGGATTAGGATTAGCAAACACTAAAATTTATTCACTCACTTCATTATCTAGACAAGCGATTAATTGAGAGAACTTGCAACAAAACATGATAATTAAGTACAAGATATAAAGAGTTTAGGAAGAAAATTTCTTATTCAATTTCTTGAAATTAAACTCTTGAAACCCTTCACATATTGATCTCATAAATAAGCTAAGTACAAGAGTACCTCACACTCTCCCTCTAAAATTCTCTTATAAACTAAGAAACTATAATATAAAACTAGAGTTAAAAACGAAAAAATTTGAACTATCTTCAAACTTCTCTACTATTTCTACCCTCTACCACACAAGTCTTGAATCATTGGAATATAAGAGGTATTTATATATGTTTAGGAGGAGAAAATGTTGACAAAGTAATGTCATAAAGTTATTCTTCAAGTCTCCAAGTCTAAATTGTACAACTTCAGCTAAAATTTATATATGTAAGTGATAAAAAAATGAGTTGGAAATGAATTGCAAGTTGCAACAAATTAAAAGATGTCATTATCAAGGATCTACGAATCACATTCGCGAGGCACAGCTTGTGGATCCATCTTGCGAATCTGCTCCCCTGTTTTCAATTAGAGAGAAATGTGAGCTATTTTGATCCTTCAGCTGCTATTCTTCACTTAGGTCGCGTATCAGTAAAATTTACTGTTTTTGATCTAATTGATTCTCCAATTTTCACTTAATATCAATTTAACCCCAAAACCTATAAAAACATATCAAATGATCACATTAATCCACACTTTTGCAAGAATCAACTAAGAAGAATACTCTTGCACAAAAATTACTTATTAATGAGTCCAATTCTTCCATTTTCTATTAAAAATACACCAAAAATACATAATAAAATACTACTAAAACTAGTTGAAATATATGCTAATCAATCATCCTGTGTTTTGTTAGAGATAGGATGAGATGGAATTACATAATTATATATCAAAATATCCTTTCGTCAAACCAAATATTAGAAGTGTTATTCACATTTAATGAATCCAAACTCCACTTGTAAAAATTAGAAACTTTGGATTTTGGGCATTGGGCTAGCACTATGAGTCCATACTCAAGTCACAAGTATATTGGAGTTTCAAGCTTTGTTCAGATTTGGCCCAAACTCACAAGTCTCAATTGGCATATCTAACCTTTTATGAACTAAAATTGACCAAGCAAATATGGTTTTGCTTTTAGTAGGGGTAAATTAGTCTAAAATTTTGGTAAGGGCAAATGAGTCAAAATATAAATTTTATTAACAATAGGGGTAAATTAGTCCAAATTTTAGTTATTTCATTAACATGGACAAATTAGTGCAAAAGATAAATTTTTTATTAGTACGGACAAGTTTATCCAAATTTTTAATTATTCCATTAATATGGACAAATGAATAAAAAATTAGTTTTATTAATAGTATGAGCAAGTCAATCTAACATTAAATTATTTCATGAATATGAGCAAATTAGTTCAAGATTTAATTTTTTATAAGTAGGGCTAGATTTGTCCAAAAATTATTATGTCATTACTATGGGCAAATTAGGTTGAAATTTAAATTATATCATATGGCAAGAGAGTAGAGCTATATAATTTTTAGAATAAAGTATCATTCTATTGGCAAGGATACATAAGTCCAAATTGGTAAAAAAAAAAATCAAATTGGTATTATTGGTATTATCCCACCCTTACGCATCTTAGAATAAGTTATATCACCTCCCCCTATGGAACTATTTTATCCCATATATGGGGAATTAATTAGGTTAAGTGGGATTTATCATCACATGTGAGAAAAATAACTAAACATGGAATGATATAAGATTAGTAATCTAATTTTGTGTCATTCTATAAACCAAATGGATTCTTAAGGAAGCCATGCTAAATTACCAAAATAAATAAATTTATAAATAAACAACCAACTGTGGATCTTTCTTTTCTTTGATTTTGTGTTTTGACTATTGAAACTACTAGAAGCAGAATGATGATATTTACTTGAGTCGTGCTCACATAGCACTATCCTTAGTAATGGCTATGGAGGCGATTTATGATCTGGAATAGACTAATTAATATTATCCTTGTAAAATCCTTGTAAAAGGAAAAAGTGAAGGAGCTCCACCTAAGAACTTCTGTGTGTGTGTATATATATACATATATAATTCACCTGATCCCATAGTACCCATTTTGAAAATATCTAGTGCCAGTCACTGAAAGGAACTATTTAAGGGTAGTGAAATATTCTCCCAAGATAAAATAAGCCTTTTTTTTGTTTATTAGAGGGAGCAGAAACAGCAAGTCAATCCAAAACAAGCAAAAGAAAAGGAACAAAATAAGAAAGTGTAGTTGAGGTTACATGTTTTCTAAAATGTTGGAAGTGTGTACTACTTATAAGTGGGAAAACTTAATGTTAGAAGCAGATAAAGAGACGGAATTTAAATGAGAAAGTCAAGGTTTTGTTGCTGAAATAGAGTAAAACATGGGACGATCAAATAAATGTTTTATTTGATAAAAAATCTAATCCATTGAGAAACCAAACAATCATGAATTTCTAGTAAAAACTTATCTATCTAAGATTGGGTCAAATTTATTTGATGGAAGTAAAAAGAAAATTATTCCAAAACCTAGAAGATCTTTTGAAATATTCAACAAATGCCAACACTGACCTCCTCAATGGTGGGACACCAAAATGGTCGCGATGACAAAGTTAGCTCGCAGTACGCATGAAGATGAACAATTTAAGTTATCTGACTATTCAATGTGAGTTAAGTAGGAGTTGTAATTCACATGATTGATTGTAAGATAATTAATATACTATTTAATTAATTAATATTTTGTTAATAATTGATTAGTATCTTTTGTTGATGATTGATTGGTATTTCTTTTAATTGATTTTTCAATTAATTAAATAATCAATCAAATCAATCAATTAGTCAAATATATTATTTTCAACTATAATTTATAGTAATATTTCCTTAATGGAAAGAAACCTTAGGGGCTTTGATATGTATTAGTGCGGGAATCTAACTTAACCTATAAATAACATGTGATTCTTCATTTACAATACAATCTCTCTAGTTAGGCATATTTTTATTTTATTAGAATAGATAAAAAGAAGGCAAGGAGACGAGAAGGTGTATGTTGTTAATTTATGCTTAACAACAATGGTTAGAGGTAAGCCTATTTAGATTTTCAATTTATATAATACAATCATATATATGTATTTAGTTTAAACACTTTTTCCTTGGATCCTCTACATATCCATGTGTGTGTTTCAGACACTATTTTAATCAAGTTTGGTACCAACTACGAAGAACTCAATTTAATTTCTGCTCCGGAAAACCCTCTTACCATTTATTCTATCTCCAAAACTCTCTCTATTCCCGTATTCTGTCTCAAATCATCTTATGTGACTAGTTAATGTCATAAATGCATAGCATCTATTGATGTTATGGGACACGAGACAGAAAGAGTTTTGGGGACAGAGAATTTGAAACGGTGAGGTTGCGTTTTACTCCCTCCGTTCCTTATTACTTGGCCACAATAACCGAATATCTTAGATTAAGAAAGTTAGTTGTATTTTGAAATTCAGTAAAAATTTTAGATAACTTGTCAAAAATGCCCTTTATCCATCTCTCTGTAATTAATGTTTGTAATCTACTCCCACCCATTTTCTATGATTAAATGCATGTCTATTCCCCAAAAAATTGTTCCCTCCTTCTTGTTTCACAATTTAAAAATCTTCATTCATCAATAAGCTGTTTTGACCATTTAATTATTCATATGTCCAACTACTTTTATGTTTAATGCTCCAAACATTGCATTTAATTTTTTATAGTCCCAACTTAAGAGAGTTGACACTATGAATAAGGGTAAAGTTGGAAAGAAATTCCTAACTACCTTCTTGATATGATAAAATGACAAGTAAAAAGGAACATGAGTTTTGAACAAGTAATAAGGAACGGAGGGAGTATTTAACAAGACACCAGATTCTTAGTCCAGAATTGATGCCATGTTTGTCGAACCGCACATGCTTTTCCCATCATCTTTGAACCGTTTCAACCATGTGCGACACTCTTTGAATCAATTTATTTCAAAATTCTCGTAAGAACAACCGTTAGAGTTTTCAAATCGGCTTCACTAGAAAATACGTGATTTTGTTTGCTTCATCTTCAAGAATGTTACAGACGCTTAAAACACGGCGAAATTCATGCAAGTTGAATGCAAATTTGGAAACTTATCTTCTTCTTTTTGGTCGGTAAGGAAGTGTAAGAATGTATACTATCACAATACCGTGCCTTCACAAACTTGACTTAAGCCTCAATTTTTATTATGAAAGATATTTATAGATACTTTGTTTTATCATTTCAGAAGTCATGGTTAATCTATTTTTGCACAGTCAATCATTGCTGATATTTGAATTTTTACATCTACTTTGAGATTGCTTCTGTTTACAGTAACTTGTGATAAATTATTTGTTTCCGAGGGATGTCTCAAGGACACAGGAGAACCTAGAGCTTGACTGGCTTGCATTGCTTGAATTTGATTGTCCTCAGAGTAAAAATTACACTGAAAAATTTTATTAACTGTTAGATTCCAATATGAATACACACCGAAAAATTTTGTTTAACTCTTAGATTTCAATATGAATACAGACACACACACATATAACTCCTCTCCACATCCTTCCCAGATTCAACTGCCAAGTTTAAATTTCTAACTGAATCTAGCAGTGGAAAGAATTCCAAGAGCCATCATGATTTTTCCAAACGATTTTGTCTGACTGAGCATGAAAGTCTTATCTGTACGCGGGTACTAACCAAGAATTTAAGAGCAATCGGGACCAAAATTTATTGCTTCATGCGATGCCATTCTCAGCTTGTTTTCGGCCAGATTACCTCTTAGCTAAATGTAGAGGCTTCCTATTCAAATCCGTGTGAGATCATTTTTGTATATATGTTTTCCTTTTTTTTTTTTGGAAATTCAAAGTAGGCACAATTTGATTCTCCATTAGTAATATTTGTGAAAGACGGCAAAAGGTAAAATATTATTTTCAAAGAAAAGAATGTTCATATCGGTAACTGCATACAGATAACCGGCGATAACAAATATAAAAGAATGTTTTGTTTGAAAGTCACTGGAAAGGGATTACTAATTCCTAAACCAACAAAATAATATTCAATTAAAGGAATCCTATTTGAACGAATCTACCAACCAATTCACTGTGTTTATTAAGAACTACTGGATTAGTTACATGATAATAATTAATCTCCTTAAAATTGCTCAAATTAAGTTACTTATCGTTCACTAAAGCTTGGTGGGTTCAATTTTGTATAAGAAAACCGCATTAAAATTGAAATGTTTAGAACCAATGGATACTACCTAACAGTTTAACATAGGAACTGTCTGGTGACCTAATGCATACTGGGATGTCATAGGACCATAGTTGTTAGGATCGTGATCCGGATCATTAGATTCTTACGATCCGATGATCCGGATCATGACTTTCGATCTCAATTCGATCTTGATAAGATCCTATCATTTAAAGATAATATGATAAAAATTTTAATAATTTGACTATAATTTTGTATAGAAAATTCAGAATGCTATTTGTTGCGTTAGAAACTAAATTCAAATAACCTTAAATTCACATAATTATCTTATGCTAATTTCTTACCTATAAAAATTGATATTTAATTATTTGATTAATAAATACTTAAATGAAATATATATAAAAGTCAAATTTTTAACTATCTTGTCCAGTAATTAGCATTTGCATTCAAAATAAGAAAGAACAATATTTTTAATTTAATCAAATTCATTACAATATGTCACATATAGTTCTAAAATTTTTATTTCATTTTTAGACTACTCCAAATACTTTAGATAGTACGATTTTAACCTCAATTAACAATACTATTATATTGATTGTATATGAGTTGCATCATTTATTACTATATATATGAATTGCAAACTTCAAAATTATTAATAAAACTTTTTTTATGTTTTGTAGGATTAATCGTGGAATCGATTACACAATCCGATATTGCAAAATAAAAAACAATTCAAGGTAGAATCCTGATCCTGAAACCTTGCATAGGACATTTTCTTTTGAAATCCCACGTGTCCCATGAGACCATGGCAAATGCTAATCATTCGAACACGCAAATATTAGTGATGATTAAGTCAATAGCTCAAAACTGCTTGGCTGTGCACAATTATTAAATCCCTAATACCTGCATGCCGACCTGTTGTCGGGCCATGTGCACTAGTATGTTAATTTACCATGCAAAACATAATTCCTGCAATACGAATCATCTCCGCGGGTGTGATTGGAAATCTGGATTCTTGTCTTGTTTGGACATGTTACTTCTTTCAGATAATTGTAAGGAGACCCATATTTTGTACAAATTCATTATGATATTTATCTTAACCACAACAATTAACACAATGCCACCATATCGTGGGCGGAATTAGGGGGTTGGCTGTGGGGTCTCCGCTTCTAAGTTTCGAAAAGTTAAGTTTTTCTTCTTAAAATGTTGAAACTTTCAAAAAAAAAAATTTGTGTAAATTTAAATTTTTTTTGTTCACGCCAAAAATTAAAAATATTTCAAGCTGTATATTTAAATTTTAGTTGAATTAGTTTTTGCGCCTAAAAAAATTCTTCTTGTTTTGCCTGTCATGACCATGGCACTCAAAAATAAACCATTGACTACTTTTTTACCAAGAAAAATTCTCTCTTACACGTGAACCTTTCCTTTTTCACACTGGAAAGAGATAAAATTATCTTCTTTCTTTTGAGGAACTTCAGACTGATCGTGAATAATAGTTGTAACAGGATAGAAACTTTAGATGTCCTCATTAGACCCACTGCCCCAATGTTGCCACAACAGAATGGGGAAATCTCTATTATTGGGAGCAGATTGCAAGATTGAAAGATCTAACATGATAAAGTTCAGATCGTTGATAAGGTCCCGCGAAAGAATTGGACAAATAAAACCGGGCGCATGGCTCATTTAATAAAAATGGACTACTTCTTAAGCCTGAGGTACCAAACTGGGACAATTCAATAGGGCAGGCAGAAGTTTTGGAAAACTGTCATAACAATATATTTTGTGGACCCAAACTTTGGTACCAAACAACATGTCCAATAGCCACTCAAGATGAATGATTAAAAATAAGCTAGTTCTATTCTAATTATGGTGTTGAGCCAACATCAAGGCTAAAGCTTGTCAATGGTGGACAATTGTGGGTTTTTTTTTTTCCTTGACGGGACAATATATTTCTTTCTACGTTTTAGCAAGCAGGTCAGTCTTGGGAGCATATTTAAATTTTTAACAAACCATCTTTTCAGCAGTTCTTTCAAATTTTTTCTTTTTCCTTGCACATGTAACTATGCTGAGGGTTTCAATTTGTCCACCTTGATGTCCAAATGAATGCTTTAACCAAATCAAACAAGAAGTCTAAATCATTTTTCAGTTAGAGCTACAACTTTCCTTTTTCCATTTTCCTTTTTTTTCCACTAGATTTTTTCTTTGGGAATTGATTTTATTGAATTCTTCTTTCTTTTTATTGTTTTTTATAATTTCTTGGGATTAATTTAAGGATCTAGATAGTTATAAATTTCGTAGTGAATGAAATCAATTCTCCCTTCCATCATCACATGCTCAAGTGACGTGTTGGCTATGGCTTGTATATAACGCCAATACGCATGTAAATAATGATAAAAGGTACATTGTTTTCTTTGTTCAGAGAAAAAAGAAGTCTATTTTAGCCTCTTTTTAACTAGAGGTGTTATACGAATCGGGCAGCTTGGCTCGAGCTCGGCTCGTTTTGTGAGAGAAACGAGCCGAGTTCGAGCCTGAAGGAGGCCCGTTTTGTTAACGGGTCGAGCTGAGCCCGACTCGCCAGCCACTCGACAGGTTCGGAAGGGAGGGGTAATAGTGTCATTTCATTATTTATGCTATGTTTGTCCGATCGTTTCTTTCCTCCTTCTATTATTCATTTCAATTGCCCATTTGCCCTAAATCCCTAACTCTTCTCTTCTGCCGCCGGCCTCCACCTCCACTGTCCACAAGCTAAATCGCCGCCGTCCTCCACCTCCACTGTCCACCAGCGCTTCCAAAAGCTAATCCTCTGCCTCCTCCACGAGCTAATCGCCGTCCAGAATCACATCCGCTCTCCCTGCCCACCAGTGCCTCTCCCCCAAGGTAATTACTGCCCCTTCTATAAAAGATTCTTACTTTTTCTCTTTTGCTTTACTTGTTTAGTTCTATATGCTTATGTTGATAGCAGAAACAGATGAACAACTATTTCTTTGGTTATACCTAGCAGAAAAGGAACTGAATGATTACTATCTTGTTTCGGTGGTAATATCTTAGCAATTATGTGAAAATTTTCTAAGGATATGATGATTTCCTGTCAGAAGATATTTCTTCTTGATTTTCTTTTGGTCCTGTATTGCGTAAGTACAGTGGTAGGACATCGAATATTGTTGGTATTGGGGGTCTAGCTTACTGTTTTTCTTCCCCATCTTTTTGCCCATCTTATTGAATTTTTCTTATTCTTGTTTTGCTACTTTTATGTTTCTAGTTTAGTTCATGATGTGGGAGTTTGTTAAGTTCTTAGTCTACCAGCTGGAATTTAATATCATGCATTGCAAGAGATGAATGAGTTATTGTCTTCTGAATTTAATATCATGTTTGAAACTGATATTTATTTCTAAATTAAGCAGCCAGTTTCGCATCCCAAATGTGACTGCAAACTCTAGTCATATATTAGCCCCCAAAAAGGGGAAAAAATGATGCAGTGAAAGGAGAAGAATGCCTTGACCACACCATGCATGAAAAGGACAATGCATAGCAATAGTCGAACAATTTACACGTAAAACTAATACTTCAAAAGCAAAAAGATGACTATTTGCATAGGGGTCAGCCCAAAACAAACCAAAAAAAAATGATTGACATGCATTTAGATGCTTAGCTTCTACTAGAAAGTAGTTATCTTAATCCAATCATGTAACTTAGCTACTACCTTTCAAATGACTCTCCTAATGAAACAAGCATTTGCTCTTTCTTTTTCTGTGTTCTTCTTTTCTTTCTTATTTATTTATTTATTTATTTGGGGTTTAATAACAGACTCCAAATATCATAAAAACCAAGGCAGCCAAAGCACTGGACAGTACTTCAAAACTTACTAACTGGAAAGCCTGCACATCCACCAACTTCCTCTTTGGTGAAGCTCGTGGCTGCTATCATCTCAGCGAAGCTAATTTGGTAAGACATGAGCCTCTTGTTCTCTGTCTCTCTATCTTCTGTTTTTTCTGTTTTTAATTAATGTATGGCATATCACATGTATTAGTCAAAATGGTTGAAAACTGGAAGTATGTAAGTTGAAGGGTGGGATTGCATTGTCTATTTCTTATCACTGCCTTGAAAAAATGAAAATTGTTGGCTTTGATATAGTATGCTGTTACTTGTTGAAATCTCAGTCTAAGAGGTCTTCTCATCCTGTTTTAATTGCATAATTGCATAACTCTATTTTGATTATGCTTTAATATATTATTGCTTGTTTCAACTAAGGAAATTACTGTAACTGTTGGAGTCTAACGTAGGACATAGATTGTTAGATGGGCTGGTTATTCTTGTAGAAGAAAGAATAAAGTACCTTCGTAAACTAAGTTGATCAGTTCTGCTATGTTAGCCATTTGAGCCCATTATGTGCAATCAGTGAAGTCTAATGCTTATGGGATACTTCCATATTGTAAAATCTGTATATATTTAAACGTGTGGCTTCCAGAGAGTGTGAAATTGTACCTAGATATAAACCTTCAAGAATCATGAGTTTAACAATGGACTTCATTTTGTAATGTATAAAGCTGGTAAACCTTGTGCCATTTAATTTCCATTTCTCTTATTATCCCTTCTTTTGCATTTATTATTTACTAACTATTTTTTTCTTTTCTTAATAACAGGTATGTATAGTCCTTTTAATTCCTACCAAGGCTCATCATCAAGTCCTGCTATGGAGCAAATGAATGAAGCTGTAGATGAAGCCATTAATTTTGAAGAAAATGTAGATGAAATGAGTGAAGAGGAGATAGAAATAATACAAGAACAGCTCAATCTAGAAGGAGGAGAAAATCAACAAGGTGATGGTGGGGAATCGGCAAAGCCTTTTGAGAAAAAGCAAAGGAAAAAGAAATCATCAATTTGGGACGATATGAAGATTGTGAAGTTGGACAGTGGGATGGAAAAGGTGCAATGCAATCATTGCAAGGAGTGTTTTACGAAGATTGTGAAGTTGGACAGTGGGATGGAAAAGGTGCAATGCAATCATTGCAAGGAGTGTTTTACGAAGAGTACAACTGGGGCTACCTCTCAACATAAGCAGCATCTAAAATCATGTCTACAAAAGAAGTTGGCAATGGGGGAGCAAACCAAAATGAAGCAACAAGTGCTGTCATTTACAGAAGGGCCATCCGACGGGATAACTTCCATCACAAATTTTTCGTATGATCATGCCAAGGTACAAGAGCTTGCTGCCCATATGGTACTTGTACATGAATATCCATTTTCTATGATGGATCATAGTGCGTTCAACAAATTCATGAAAGCTGTATCCCCTTTTTATAAGAAAATTACTCGACAAACTGTCAAAAAAGATTGTGTTACTACTTATGAAATTGAGAAAAGAAAGTTGAGATCGGTGTTGAAAACTGCTAGTAGAGTTAGTATAACAACTGATTTGTGGAAATCTGGACAAAAAATTCAGTATATGGTTGTGACTGGGCATTTTGTTGACTCTGATTAGGTGCTACAAAAACATGTTTTGAATTTTTGTAATGTTCCTCCTCCTCATACGGGAGTGATTATTGCTGATGCTTTGAGTAAATGTTTCATTGATTAGGGGATTGAAAATAAGATTTGTAGCATAACTGTCGACAATGCTTCATATAATGATGTTTGTATTAGGAGACTTAGAGAGGGCTTTTCTTTAAGAAAAAGATTAAGTATTGGTGGAAAAATTTTTCATGTGAGGTGCTGTGCTCATATACTTAATCTTTTAGTCCAAGATGGTCTTAGTCAAGTTGGTGAAGTGATTGAAACTGTTAGAGAAGGGATCAAGTACTTGAACAATTCTGAGGCTCGCCTTATCCAATTTGCCAAAATTGCAAAACAACTGCAGTTGCCCTCTAGGAAATTGATTCTAGATTGTCCAACTAGATGGAATAGCACATATCTCATGTTGGCTTCAGCAATTGAGTTCAAAGATGTTTTCCCAAGATATGAGGATACTGACCCTGGGTTTCATTATGTTCCAAGTGAATACGAGTGGTTAAAAGTTGAAGAAGTTTGCAAGTTTTTGGGCATCTTTCATGAAATCACTAACATGATTTCTGGCTCCGACTATCCAACTTCTAACATCTTTCTTGTGGAGCTTTATAGGATTAAAGAGCTTTTAAATGAAAAAGCTCTTGATATTTCTGGTCATATTAGGGCTATGTCTGCTAGCATGACAGCAAAATTTGACAAATATTGGGGAGAAACCAATGTACTTCTCTCGTTAGGTGCTATAGTTGATCCGAGGTATAAAATGGTACTCATTCATCATGCTTTTCAAGTTATTTATGGTGAGGAAGCGGCTGGTGAGAGAATTTCTAAGATGAAACAGCTTCTTTATGAGCTTTATAATGAATATGTTGAAGCTCATATCCAATATCATGCCGAAGAACCAGCTAGGCAGCCGGTAAAACGGAAATATAATGAAGTTTGTAACTCTTCTACTCAATCCCAAGGGAATGTTAAGAAAGTTGGAGTTCCTGTTTTAACTGGTAAGGAAAAATTTCTGATGCATGTTAGTGAAATTGACAAGGCACCACCTGAAAAATCAGATTTAGATGTTTATTTAGAAGAAGGTAAGTACGCTTGTGATGCATCAGCCAATCTTGATGTCTTGGGGTGGTGGAAGGGAGAAAGATGGAGGTTTCCAATATTGTCAAAGATGGCTAGTGACATACTTTCCATTCCAGTTACAACAGTGGCCTCCGAATCTACCTTTAGTGCTGGTGGTAGAGTAATTGATGATCGGCGAGCTTCTTTGTCTATTGAGACTATCCAAATGCTACTTTGTGGAAGTGATTGGATTCGCAACCTCCATGGATTAAAAAGAAAGTCTCGTGTAAGTGTTTCATACCTTCTACTACTAGTTTATTTGATGGAATGCTTTACTTCATTGTAAATTGTAATAGGTCTTTTTTTAGAGAATATAGTGACTTTGAGGTTTTTATTTTGTAGGATTCATTGGATGTTGCCGAGTCATCTACATTCCATGAGATTGAGCTTCCTGAGGATTGAATCAAGGCCAAAATTTGGTGGAGTTCCTTGCTGTCCTTTGGTAAATTGAACTCAGCTAGTTTGCTATGGAAAAAGAACAAGAGAAAATTTTGATGGAGTTTTGTGCATGCTGTTGTGCTTTTGAATACTTGGTGAGTGCTTGTTTGTTGGTCTAACCTTCATTCCTAAGAAACAGATATCGGTTCATTACACCATTTATGACTGAGCTTGAATTTGATTATGATTATGTAAGAAGGTTGTATATTCAGTGGCCCGAAATGATCAGCCTATATGTTGTGCTTTTCTGTTCTGACCTGGTTAAATAGTCAAAGAAATATAACGTTAATCATATAGAATTTCTGTTACTTCAGCTCTTAAGGAGAAATCAAACCTTTATGGATGTGTTCTATAAACAAATTGTTGATCAGAAAATTGGCACTTGGTCCTCAGATAATAAGAGCTTTAGTCGTTTCGAGGTTTACCCTTTCTAGTAGTTGAAATTTGATGTCTGGCTTCGTTCTTCTGAAGTTAACAAATGTAGATAAATTGTCATTCCATGATGATTGTGCCGTTCTTTGATGCCAGGCAATTTCTGGAAGATTGTTTTACTGGTCTTTGACACAATCTTTCTATTTAGTGTCAGCCTCACCTCTTGTCTTCGTTTGTAAAATGAACCTTAGCCACACACGATCTCACTTGAGACAATTTTTGTGTTTTTTCAATTTTTCAATCTTAGTGGGTACTTGTGCTTTGAATGTGTCGGGCATTTCCCGAAATGACATCTCTATCAAGTTAGATAACAATCAACTGCTCCGAGCTTGATCCCTATGGTATTTTTATGACTCAATTGCTGTCATCTTGTCTTTTGCAGGTCAACATCAAGGGAGAAATGGTGAATCAACTGCAATTTTCTATGGCCTCCTATATTTAGATATTTGAGTGATTAGGAGAGAATAATCTTGGACATGTTTGAATTATTATTCTCTTAATTTTGTTGTGAATGGAGCTAGAAAATATTGATGTCTTGCGGTGATCAATTATTGACTCCAAGCTGTGTTAAAATTGCAATTTTTGGACTGTTGTAATGCAGGCATTGTGCAATCGTTATTTAGTTTATTTCTTTCTTTCTTTCCTTTTTTTTTTTCCATGTTGGAGCCTAAGGTTTCTCTTTTGATGTTTAATGTTTTAGTTGATGTTAATAGATATTAGAAAAGGACAGTAATTGGGGCAATGCTTTGCAACTCTCAACAATTAAAATTTTTTAATTAATAAATTGACGAGTTCGAGCTCGAGCTTGACGCGTTCTACTCGAGTCAATCTCGGACTCGATCTTCAGCTCATTAATGCTTTCGAGCGAGCTCAAGCCAGCTCGAACTAGCTTGCGAGTCGAGTTCAAGCTTCTGCTGCTCGGGCTCGGGTCGGCTCGAATAACAGCTCTATTTTTAACCACATGCGTGGGCCCATAATATAATATGAGAGAATGTGGATGCTATACAATATATATAAACACTATCGAGATTATCTCATATTCCAGGGACCTTGATAGCATTTTTGAGAGAGTGCCGCTTTCCTATAATAATGGGAATCTTTTTTTTTTTTTCTTTTCTTTTTGCTATTCTCTATGTTGATTTTTCAAAGTGACCGAATAAAGTTGTCCTGTTCAGTTGCTTGCTGCATTTATAAAGACAGTGCAAGAAATTTGTGAATCCTACTTTACTTGCTAGGGAAGACTGTTTGTAATTGGATCGAATATCATCCAAATTTCGACCATAGTCCCAATTATCAATGTCGCAGGATGGGTACTCCCCTCCCATAACAGGATGGGTATTCTTTCGTGTTTTCGCCTGCATCTTTCCCGTTTCGTTTTTCTTTCTCTCTCATCCAACTTTCTTTCTTCTTCTTTTAAATTCCTTTTTTTCATTTCTAGGATTCAAGTTTGTTCTTTCTTGTATTGAACTTATGAATGAAACTGTTGTATTTGAGAAAAAAATGAAGCCTTTACCTATTTTTATAGTTAAACTTCCATTGAGTAGAAAGCAGTAATTTAATTGGGAATGAGAAAGGTATTATTAAAGTCGGCTTAAGTGATGGAAGATTTTTTGACCCAACAAAAAATCAAATACCCTACTGGTTGTCCTAATCTTTATGTGCTCCAACAAAGAATCAAATTTCCTCCAAAATCAAATAGTTTTCTGCAGAACAAACAGTATAAAATTGAAGTACATCAACGATATTCTTGTAGCAAGTTTGCTCTATTCCATTTTAACTGCTGAATTCTTACCTGATTGCCTTTTTCTTTATTTTTAGTTACAAAAGTTTTAGGACAATTTAGGATCTGGGCAGGCAACTACTAATAAAGGTCGTCTCTTAGCGTTCTTTACACAATTATACCAACTAAAGTTCCACGTCAATTAGTTACTTCAAACTAGCTAATTGATTGTCTTGCACTATTCCAATTATCATAGGTTTAACAGACATGAGACTACTATTTCTTAAATATGTGTTTAGAGAATTGATTGCCAATTGACAAAAGAATCAAGATTCATTAGTGAGTGCGTGAGAAAAGGAGTCTTAAGCCTTGTTTGGATTGTCATTTTTCTTCAAAAAAAAAATTATATTTTCTAACGAATACATTTTCCAATCACTCTTTTACCTCACACATATAAAATTGCTATAGTATATTTTTTTAACAAAAACTACAGAAAATAATCTTTATGCCTTGTTTGAATTGCTATTTTTTCTCAAAAAATTTTTATATTTTCAATGAACACATATTCCAATTACCTTTTTATATTATATGTATTATTCCATCTCTCATTAGTGCATCTTAGGAATTCAAATTTCAAATATCTCATATTGTCCTCAGGATCTCAGACATCAAGAAACCAACCAAAATAATTAATTGACACTCCATTGATTAATTTGTGTACAGAATTTTCTCTGATTTCGTCTTTTTGCTCTCAGTTAATATATGCTGTGACTTAGAAAATTGATACTTTTCGGGAAGTTTCCGTAAGGATAATTTTATAAGCAAAGTAATTAAGTGCTTAAGTGCCACAACTGAGGGATTAAAAGCTGCTGATACCATTTAGAGAGATCCAAAATGCCAATGGTTTTAACAGTAGTAGATTAAAAGATCAATGGCCCCCCACATGAACATATAACCTTGATTTCATGGTCATGCCTGAATTCCCTTGAATCTGGACAAGCACTTGCCACGTAGCCGACCAATCCCGGTTGCATCTCACGTTCATCACCACGGTCCTCAATTAATAATACCATCTCAGTCTTATCTCTAGGCATGTTGACTTGTCCTCTCACTTTTACACAGCACACGTGAGGGGTAAAATTGTCATTTTACAGAATGCAGCATATCGAACTAGTATAAAAACCCTCAAAGATCAAGCTCAATATCACCTTAACCCAGCCAACGTGCATGACTTTGCATTCAAAACATCCTCCACATGCAAACTCCGTTTTAGAGGGAGGCAAAAAATAATAAAATAAAAAGAAGAAAGAGAGATATATAGACTCGGTGAGTTTCAGAAAGAGAAAAAACACCTAATGATGAAACTCGCAGTAGTAATACTTTCAGTCGTTGGCATCTTCTCTTTAGCTTGCAGTTGCCCGCCTTCAGATAGGGCAGCCTTGTTAGCTATCAAAGCTGCCCTGAATGAGGCTTACTTCGGCATTTTCAAGTCATGGACGGGCACTGATTGTTGCAAGAACTGGTATGGAGTGAGTTGTGACCCAGAGGTGCACCGAGTTGCTGACATCAACCTCCGTGGTGAATCGGAGGACCCCATCTTCGAAAAGGCTCACCGGACAGGTTACATGAACGGAACAATCTCTCGAGCAATATGTCAGCTTAATAGGCTCTCAAGCATAACCATTGCTGATTGGAAAGGCATTTCCGGCACCATCCCATCATGCATTACGTCTCTACCTTTTCTAAGAATCCTTGACTTGATCGGAAACAAACTCACCGGTGAACTTCCAGCTGAAATTGGCCGACTGAGTCGACTCACCGTGTTAAACGTGGCAGATAATCAACTTACCGGGAGGTTACCAAGGTCACTAACGAACTTATCTTCATTAATGCATTTAGATCTACGTAACAACTTATTTAGAGGTACAATTCCTAGAAACTTTGGGAAATTAAGAATGCTAAGCAGAGCATTGCTGAGCCGAAATCGACTTCAAGGGCAAATTCCAAACTCAATTTCTTACATTTATCGGCTTTCGGATTTAGATCTTTCACTGAACCGACTTTCGGGCACGATCCCACCTTCACTAGGCAAAATGCCCGTTTTGGCCACGTTAAATCTTGATGGTAACAATATTTCTGGTACTATTCCCCCAACTTTGCTTAATTCGCGAATTGGCACATTGAATTTGAGCAAAAATGCACTTGAAGGTAATATTCCTGATACATTTGAGGTAGAGTCATATTTTATGGTTCTTGATTTGTCGTATAATCAGCTCAAAGGAAGCATTCCCAAGTCCATAGTATCCGCCACCTTCATTGGCCATTTTGACGTCAGCCATAACCACCTATGTGGGCCGATTCCGGTGGGTTCCCCATTCGATCATCTTGAAGCGTCGTCGTTTGTTTACAATGACTGTCTATGTGGGAAGCCACTTAGAGATTGCTAAGCAAAAGTAGTATCAAGTTTTTTTTTTTTTTCAGTTTTTATCAAGTTAATTACTATGCAATACATATTATGGAGTTTTTTCTTTTCTTCTCTTTTTTAAGGTTAATACTTGTATGTTGCAAATGTCTGTACCAATGACTTACTATATATGCTATAATACATTAGTTAACTAAAAAAAATATTTGGTTTGTGTAAGTTTATACGTCTGACCTTCATGATATTAAAGGAATTGAAGGATTTATGCACATACAGTTAACAGAATCAAATAAACAGGGCAATTAATTTTTTGTCAAATGTCACATCGGCATATCAGTTTGGATCAGGTTCAATGATTGTAGTAAAAAAAAAAAAAAAAAAAATCAAGTTTGTCGGTTGATTTGGATGAGTATTCATTTTAGACATCTACTAACAAATACCTTTCAGCTGTGAATACAAAAAATGAATTAATCATAGACATAAAACAGTTATGTGACTAAGTGTGAATTTTGCACAGTTTTGAAGTAGGAAAATTTCATTGAAAAAATTCTGAATAGCAAGTTACAAATCAGTTTTCAAAAATTTAATGAGGAAGATAAAATAAGATGAAAAGGTGCGTTCAATGACTTTCCTTGATTAATTTCAAGTGTGATTATTTAACGAGCTGACAACTAAAACAGGTCGTGATGACAAAGTGATTCAAGTCGCGAAGGACTCGGTGCGGTTAGAATTTCGTGATGTTCAACCTGATTGTTACATTTATTATAATATTTGATGTACAATTATATTACATTATTATGTTAAAATAAAAGTAATTTATATGAATAAAATATTTGACACATAATTAATATAATATTGTAATATATTTGTATACCAAAAAATCAGAGCAAGGCTACATCAGCTCCATTTCAGCCATTAGCCATATCTGGTAATTGTTGCCTTATAGGTTCACTGTACAAAATTCTTGAAGACTTCAAATTCTCTGTGTGAGAGAATGATGTACTAAATTATTCAAAACAACATCAAATTGATACATTTGATACCATACATATTAGCTACGTCCCATTGCCTTATTAAACAAATCTTTGTCAGGGAGTATTCTTATGCACATGATTTTCTTGGCGATATACTATTATTCTTTCTTTAATTGGAAAAATCTACTATTATTCTTTCAGATAGGATTTGAATAAGTGATATTTTCAATGCAATGATGTATAGTTTCAAGATGAGAGAAGTACGATCCGCTTGTAACAGAATACCATGATTTTCCTCGAAATTTTGATATTTAACTAAGCCCAGACCAGAAGCATCTCTATTCTGTGGCCTTCGATCCTTTCAACTTTCGTTATGTTCCCGCTCCTAATAAATGCACCGAAAATGTTTCCAAGAGGACATCTGGAGAAAATCCTCCATTTTAATGTAGCACTGTAATATCCATAGCCGTCTGGTAAAATATTGGAGTAATTACATTTTAAGCCCTGTCCTTTTTACATATCCTGAATTGGCACGGACAAATTTTGTCTGGGACATGTTCCATTTTTACAAGATGTAATTGATTACTTGAATTTTGCTCACCATGCCAACAAAAGTGAAATAGGAATAGTGTGCACAAGTACATTTCACCCCTCTTTTTTGGGCCCCTTTATTAACAATTTGCACAAATTATGGTGATTTTACTATAAGTTGATAATTCTCCTAAACAAAGTCTCCACAAAATTATTCCCCATGCAAAATTTGAACAAAATCATGTAATCAGTTTTACTTGATTCTTAGCAAATATGAATTGTGTTCAATCTTTATATAATTATTACAGATACCATGCTCAAACAAGTTTTTTCTTTCTTTTTTTTTTTTTTTGAATTTGAGGTGGATGTAATGATTCTCTATATGGAACTAATTCAATTTTCACTAATTAAGTCAAGATCGATACGTCAATAAATGTTTGACATTTTTCATATTTAGTTTGATTAGTTACTAAAATAATTGAAGACAGGCTCTTATTAGTTTGAATCCAAGGCGAGCAATAGCGATATTTGTTCTTATCTCTCTTGAGAATTGAGAAGTAATATACATTTTAGTAGTGCAAAATGGCATCAGTCCTTTTCCTATTCCTTAGTATGGATGTTGAAACCATGAGTTGGTTGTACCATTGAACGTAGCAATTTCTCACATTAAAAGTAAATATTTGAAAGGCTGGAGCTTGTATTATCGCCCGCTGATATCAATCTATATTTTGTCTTTTATCCACTAGAGTTTAATCTAAAACCGTGAAAGTAAGTAGGTTATACCTATACATTTTGATAATATACACTAGTATTCTAACTCATGCTATGCACGGGCTTACATAGAAAAATAATTAATAATAAATTTTTTATATAATTATATAAACATTGAAAAACGGATATAGTGAAAATTTAATTTGTTATGAACCTCACATTTAGAGAGCCTCTCCCAATTCTTTTATTTTTTTTATGAACCTTAACAAAATAAATATGACTATTTATTACTAAAACACCACAGCAAGGAAATATTTATGAAATTGCTAATTTTATTATTATATCGATTAAGATTGTTGTTTCCTTTATGGCCTTACTCTTTATATGCAGATTTACCTTATTGAATAACGACCCTAATGCATAAAAGGAGAGGTGGAGAGCTACAATGTGTGATGATATCTTTGGTCCAATCTACTGATAATCATAAGCTAACCAAAAAAAAGTGAACCATGAAATTCAGTATTATCTATTTATCAAAGTTGCTTGCAGAATTTTATTATCATGAAAACTATTGGGAAAAAGTATATACTAAAAATGAAGAGAATTCTTATGGCGGATGGCTGCTGGAATAAAGTATTAGAAGAGATAAGGTTGTGATAAGGTTGTACTTGTATTTAGCACTATAATCTGCATGTTATGAGATACACTTGTCTTTTCAAGAGTCAATCAATCAACTTTTGCTATTAGTAGTGACTTGAATTGAATTACACGCAACATATGCACAGAAGGTCAAGTTTTTTAAACACTTATTTTTTTCAATCAATTGTACATATGCAAAAATTCCATAGGTTTTATGAAGGGTTTTTCTTATGCTAGTTCAAATAGATCCACATGTCTATGAACAAAGGAAATGTTAATGTTTTGGTTATATTAAGTTCCAAAAAATGTAGGCAAACGTGTCAATTCATATGAAATTTAAATGAATCAATGTATGTTTCTTTTGAATATGATTCCTAAAAGTTGTCATTTAAAGTGCAATTTATTGGCTAGGAAAGACCACTATTGGCGAAAAGATCTAATGTGGGAAGTGAGACTAAAATAGGATGCAACTTCAATTTTGCTCTTTTTTTATTTGATATAGATCGAAAAAGAATTAGCTAATACAAACCCGAATGGATTATTATATATTAAGAATTTAACTAATGAAATAGATTCATAAAAATAGGAAAATATTAGAGAATATCTAGAATGAGCATATTGCTGACATTAACACTCCCATAGTCTGTTTTATAGTGTAATTGATATAACTGAGACTTTACCCTTTTTTTTAAAGCTTGGATGGCATGATTATGAATATCTTCAACTCTTTGCATTCACGTGGGTACGGGGCTGAGATCGTCTCTACTTCATCTAATAATTATTTGTTTTCTTCTGTGCAATCTTGCAAGTTTGCTGTCAAGGCTTTGTTAGATAGATTTGCTATTGAGACATTGCTCACAAATTTGCTATCGAGACTTTGCTGAAAGGCTTGCACCTGCTTGTGATGACCAAGTTGTTTGTTTGTTAATGAAATGGTTGAAATGATGAAGGAAAATATATGATCTAGAGTATTATTTTGGAATGCAAAACAGGAGTAAATGACATTCTGCATTGGATGAATCTTATAATATATAATCCGTATTGTTAGGAAAGAAGAATGTATATTTGGTTTGTTGTAGTAATTATCAAATTATCAATATGATAACTATCATCCACAAGAAAATAAGATAAGATAAGTTTAAACACACAACAAAATGATTTAATTATATAATAAGGTGAATAATTACGAGGATGTGGTAATCTGACAAAACAAATGGGATATTCTAAGGAAAGTGATAAAGATATCATATGCTGATTTTTTTTTTAAATGGATCTAATCAAATTATCCCTTACAATTGGGCATGACAAATGAATCTTCTATAAATATAAAATGAACTCTCAATTGAGTTAGGTATAAACAGTTATTCTTATGGATGAATGGATCTTTACCTAAAATGAAAGTAATATAGATATGATAGGGTGATTGATTTCAAAATTAGACCAATCAGATTTACCACCAAAATAGAAGGAAAATGCTAAATATATAATAAAGTAAATAAAAGTGTGACTAATCAATTGATCCATCAAATTTTAAAAGTGTTATAACCTTGAATTTGGGACTAAATGAAAGTGTGACTAATTAATTGATCAATCAAAATCTGGTCGTCCCAAATGAATCTTCAATTAATGAGTAAAAAGAGCTCTAACCGTGAATTGAAACTATTAATGGGTAATAAAAGATGAAAGAATCTTTAATGAAAGAGTAAAATGTTTCAAATTTTAAATTTGACAAACAAATCTTTAATGAAGGATTAAAATGTTTCAGATTTTAAATTGAGATGGTGATAGAGTTTCTTTAAGAGTTAACATGGATTCATGTATTGAAATAAATAAAAAAATTCAGTAAAAAACAATGGGAAGTTTAGAAGTCATTGAAGGGGTCTCTACTAAAAATCCACTCTACAATACTTATATCTACTAGAATTCTGACCTGTGCTATGCACGAGTTTGACATTTTAAGTCAAAAATTAATAACATATTATTAAAAAATGAAAGGAAAAAGCTAAAAGTTCAAAAAAATATAATTTTGGTGTACATTTCTATCAAAATATGTTATTATCAATAAAATCAAAGTAAAACCAAAAAGAAGATTTGAATGTGTTAATCTAATTATTTTTCAATATTAGGTTAATTTTCCTACCATACACTTTATAATTACAGTTGGAAAAGAAGCATGATACTAAAAATAAGTTAGTCTGTTCAAATGAAATTTCGATACACCATCAGTATGTAGTTTGGTTCAAATTTCTAATTTCCATATTATACCTTTAAATGTTAAATTGCTTGAATAAGCAATGGAACTCAAATTATTTTAAACAAAAAAATGAGATCAAAAGATGATGAAGAAATACTAAAACTTTTTATTTGAAAATATTACAGAGTCAAAAAAAATAATTCATTCTTTTATGCTCATGAGAAACTTTTAGACTTGCACCTCATATATTGTAAAATTAAAGTAAAAATTTATGTTTTTTCTAAGTAAAAATATACAATAACCTCTCAAAAAATGTCCCAAAAGCACATCAAAGATCCAAAAATATTCAAAACAACACGTTACTATTCTACCACATCATCACAGCTTCAATCTCAACCACTATTACCTTTACCACACTTTCATCCTCTCTCATTCCACTATCATCCTATAACATCTCCCATTGGCACCCATTCCTGATTTTTCCTTCTCCTCCCTTTTCCTTTCCACCACAATTCTTATCCCCACCATTATCCTTTGTCCCTCCTTTTCCCCATCCTACTAACCTCTCTTCCCCACACCCCTTATTTTCCTTCTTGCTGCCTCTACCATGCTAGTCCCCATCCTCATCAACTATATTCCTCCTTTCCTTGCTCCTCTGCCTTAATCAAATTGAAGAGAGAAAAGTAGGGATAAGAAAGAAGCAGCAAGAAAGAATGAAGAGAATGGATAAAGTCGCAAGGTAATGGGGGCAGCAGTTCACCAGTGTGTCAAGGAAAGGAGGAGAGTGGTACTTTTTCAAAGCAACCTAAAAAACTTAAAAGCATTCCATCCATAAAATTTTCAAAACACAAAATATGTAGTAGAGATTTGAAAATATTCAAAAATACACCAATTCAAAGAGACACTTTTGGTTGTCTAACATAAATGAAGTAATAGTTACTCGTACCCTCATTAATCCAAAATTTTTATTGAAATATAACAAACTTAAATATTTAACTTTTACTCTTATGTACCAATATGATTCTTAAATTAATATGGTTGTTGATAGGGATTTTCTTTACTCTACAAATTTTAAATAACCTTTATAACACTATATTACCGCAAGTATACGGATCGTTTATTGAGTATAGGGAAATATAGGTGTCGATCCCACGAGGAAGAGTGTCAAGTACCGGTGATTTTCAAACTCCTCTTTTAGTTAGACTATCACAAGAAAGTAAAAGGGAGAAGGCGGTGAACCGACCTAAGGAAGAGGAATAAGCAATTAAAACCGACCGCTAGGTGTCGAAGACATCCAATTGGCGGTAGATAAGAAAATAACAAGAAAGCAAGTAAAGAGTTAAGATCCTAGAGCTTTAGAATCCCTTGTTAAGTTAGATTAGAAGTTAGTCAAGTTAATTATGTCCCTTCTCCAATGATTTGCTAAGGTATAACTTCCTTTTTCATGCCATCACTTTCGTCAATGGTCATGTGTAGTGCAAGCTCTCATTTAAGATAAGCTAGTCACTCGGAATCGCTTTCGCCAATTCCTTAACTTCTTGGAATCTTCCTTGACCTATTTTCATAGAGAAAAGAGAGAAACAAGTTAAATAGGCTCGACGAAGTTATAGTTTAAAACCAAAACCAACCAACTATATTCACTACTTTCGTGAGAATATAAGTTAGTGTTTAAGAACTTAGATCTTATTAAAGGCAAGTTTTTCATTGCTCATCAACATCAAATCATTTATAGTTGGTAGCTAATCAGCCATAAAGCATAAGCACAAGTCTTAAACTAGCAAAATCAATGAGGACATAAATAACTCAACTACTTCATAATCACAACTACAACAAGTTCATCCTCACTCTAGGATTTGAGAGGCTTAACTAAACATACTACTACTAACTATACTACTAAACTAATGAACTAGTGAAGACTACATGCCTCCTCTCTACTTCTCTTCAAATGTCTAAAAGAGGTCCTATTTATAGATGAATTCATGCATAAACTTCCAAGACTTTATCATGTGAATACAAGAAAAGTTTGGTCTTGAAAAGTCAAAGAAATTGGCTTCATGAATCTCTTGTCTTCATGCATTGAATCCATTGAATTTAAATCTCAAATGAGTTGTAAAGTTGTGTTTTTGATTGGTCATGAGTTGTTTCTTCAACTTCACAAAATTCTTCACGTAACTTTCAGCTGAAATTCGTCCAAAAACTGAGCTGGAATTGAGTTGGAAAATCTGGAATTCGGCTGCAAGTTGCAGCCATCATTTTCTGAGGATCCGCTATGTGGATCTGCGAGGAATAGGATCACAGATCACATCACAGATCTTCTCCCCTGTCTCCTGTGAGAGGGATTCGCGAGCTATTTGAAATTTCCACTTGTTGGTTCGCGTTTTGCCTCGCGACTCCACTTGAAACTTGCAAATTCTGAGCTTTTTGTCGTGAAATTGGCGTGTTAATTGCTCCGACTTTTATCCCTTTGATTCCTTGATATTCCAATTGCATTTTCCATTTTCCAATTTGAAATTTCTTCCACTTTGGATATTTCAATTTCCAACTTTTCTTCCAAACTTCTTTGCAATTTTCCTCATTTTGTCCTCATTTGATAATTGGACAAGCAATCCTACAAAAATATGAAGATTTCACCACATTAATGCACAAAAATGTACTTTTCTATTTAAACCACAAAATGTAGAATTTCAATAGAAACCCTAGTTCAATAGCCATTAAACACACAAAAACTACATAATTAATCTTACTAAAAACATGCAAAATATTGATTTATCAATTTCCCCACACTTGAACCATTGCTTGTCCTCAAGCAATCAAGAATTACAAACCAACAATGATTTAAGTGTTTGTGCACTTTAATTTCAATTTCTCTAAACAAGGTAGATAACTATTTTGCAATTATCCATTATGTGAGGACCCGAAATTTTATCTTTATTTGACCTATTTATCTAATTAATTATATAATTTCTCTGAATACTTGTTTTACTTGTTTTAAATCATTTTAATTGTATTTACCCCATTCATTATCTCATTTTATTTTAAAAACTATTTTTAAACTTCAATTTGATTTTCTGTCACTTAATTGTGAAAAATGAAAATGGACACGTTTTTCGAGGTAAATATTTGGACTGAGAGTGATGCAATCTGGGAGTGTAAGGATGATCACCCGTAGGTTAGAAATGTAATCCAGTGACTAGAAGTGAATTAAAAAGGGTGATAATAATTAGAGATTTGTAATCTTAGTTTAAGTTGGACTAACCCTCTTGGAATTGGAATTTTAATTAGTCATTGTTTCTTCCACCTAATTTACCCTAATTTATTTCCACTTTATTATTATTTTTCCTTTCTTTCTCCTAACCAAGATTAACCCCTTAATCTCTAGCTTAGTGAGATAATTATTTTCCCTCCAAAATTGTTAGCCAAAGATCACTATTTATTAGTTGACTTTTATGTTATAAGACAAGCTTTATGTCTTGTCTTTCTCTTCTCATTTAATTCATTCCAAAATTGCACCAAAACCTCACTCTTCTTCATCCCTCTTGGCCGAACTCCCCTTCCCCCTCTTTCCTTGAAATTTCATCAAATTTCTTCTTCCAATTCCTCCTCTAAAACCACCTACAAACTTCCATCAATCTTGGCAAGCTTGGAGCTTGGGTGAAGAAGGCATAGGAGGGAGATCTTGGGAGGACTTAGTCTAGCATTTCTTGGGTGAATTTTGATCATTCCTTGGAGGAGGTAAGGAACTAAAGCTTGCATCTTTGTCTATTAATTCCATTGTGAAGCATGACATTAGGCTTGGGAGCTTGAGAGGTTACAAGAACCTTGATGTGTGTTGATGAAATTGAGCCTTGTGTTAGTTTGTAATTTTAAGATGTTAAATTTCATTAAATTGCCTTTCTTGATTTTGGTTGAATGAGTGGGCTCTTGGACTCCCACAATTGTAATAATGTGATTTCTAGCATGATTATTGATGCAATGTATGTATTTAAGTTGGAAATTGTGATTGAACATTTGAGCAAAAATCTCAAGGAAAACCGGTGGGGAAAGGAAGAAAAAAGAGGAAGAAAATTTCTGTTTTTCTTTTAATGTTGTGGCTGTGATTTTGGCAAGTTTGCAGGCTTAATGTGAGGGTTAGGTTGATGATTTTTTCCCCACACAAATCCCTTCAAAGGTTAAGCAAAAATTGGTGGTTTAAATGGAACAAGGAAAACTGGAAATTTGAGCAGGCATGATGTCCGATTTTATGGGCCTGTTTGGTGCTAATTTTTGATAAAAGCTGTGATCATTTTAGACTATCATTAGGTTAAGGAAGACTAATACTATCTTGGGTTCGAGATTGAGGTCAATTGGTGGTAGTTTATGTCGGTTAGGAGTGATATAAAGAAGAAGATTAAAACTTCACTGGTTTGGGATATTTCGCTGAGCAAAATTTGGGCGATTAGAAAACTATCTTCCCGAGGGAGTTTTTGGTTGAATTTTGATATGAACCTAGCCAATATATTTAAGTATTAGTGTACTAAATTTGGTGGTTTTTGACCAAGAATTCGTCACTCAAATGAACCCTAGAATTGTGCCCTGCAAAACTGAAAAACAGAAATTTCAGAAATTTTAACCCCCTCTGTTTGAACTGCTATAATTTCTTGCTCGGAAGTTGGAATTGAGTGCCGTTAGTGGCGTTTGAAACTTATTACATAGTACTTTAAACTGTATAAATTTGAGAGGATAATTAATTTTCTGCAATGTTTGGTGAATTTTCAAAGTGGGCTGATCGACCAACCTGACGTACCCTGTTTTGGTACTGTAGCAGTCTTTTTTCGAAAATCTGGGCAATTTCTGCCCAGAATTTTAACTGGGTTTCTTCTGTAAAGTTTTAGAACCTTCAAAGAGGTTCCCAAAGGTACCAAGTGTGTGAAATTTGGGCTTATATAACTCAATTTGCGATTTTTCAAAGATTTCTGCCCAAGTAGGAAGTTGAACAAATTTCCAGATTTGAACTTGAAAACCTGGACACACTTTATACACTTGGAAACTGACCTTCCCGTGGGACTATATGGCTGAAAATTGACAGGATTATATTCTATATATAGAAGAGTATGTGTACCAAATTTGGTGTCAATCCAATGTGTATTCGACCTCCAAATGATTTACCAAAGTCGGCCCTGTGAATCTGGAAACCTGATTTGTCTCAGCAGCCTCTTAATCTTCAAAATTTACTTCCCTGCTTTGGTAATTTGCATTTGATGTTTTCTCACGACTTTTAGAGGATTGAACCTAGTTTCCAACGGCTCAAGCCTTACCCACTTCCGAGACGTGTAACTTGAATTATGAATTTTCTCTTGAAAGTGTGTTTCTTTGAGCTATTTCCAAGAACTTCAAGTACAAATGTTTTCATGTCAATTTGCTTGGACTAGTTTGTGATTGAGATTTTGTCTCCAGGTGATTAAAGTCATCAGGGGAGAATACGTGGAAAAGTAAAACTTGCTCGACTGATTTCTTGCTCTTTTGACTGGGTGAGTGCCAAGTGCATGTTAAATGTTTAAATAAAATGTTTCTCGTACTTACTAGTTACTGAGGCTAGGGTGTACTTTATCGCCCTTGTCCTTTCTCTCATGTGCTTGCTTGCTTGATAAATGATAAGTGTTACTTGTGCATGTAAATGAAAGTGTTTCTCGTGAGCATTGAGCGACAGGGTACCACCCCTCCCATCCCAATGCTATGACCGAGTATGTCGATTGGAGCTTTGTCTCATCGACCATAGTGGGGGGGACGCCCCAACCCATTGGCTAGCTTTGTAACTCGAGCCGGCAAGGGCTTGGTCGAGAAGCTTGGTGAACCATGGGAAGTGTTATAGCTTGATCCAAAATTGGGGTCTTGCTAGGCATACTTGTTAAGTAATGCCATTTAAGTGCGTGTTTGGTTACGAATCCGAGAGGGTGTCATGGTGGTTGGAGGAAGTAAGTGGGGTACTACGGACATGGTTACTTGGGTTGACGGAGGCTCAACTAAAAGTGGATCAATCGGCCAAGACGTGGATTGGCTCCTGAGAGCCCCGTATCCTTACCTATTTCTGTGTATTTTTCTTGTATGAGCCCTGTTCACTGTACTTGCGCATATTCACTGTAGATAGAGAGGCTTGAAAGGGTTCTCCGAACACAGCTCCAAGACTCTTGTCTAATGTGAGCCCTCGAGTAGTGATTCCTTGGGAATACGGTCTCCTGGTGAAAATTACAATAGTGCAAGTGATTGATTGATTTACACGCTTTTATATCTTAATTTACTGGCTTTCCTACTTGCTTGATTACGTGCTTGCATGATTTTCCTTGGCCTCACTGAGCGTTAGCTCACCCCAATTTGTTTTCCTTAACAGGTTTCAAGGTGAGGCACGTGAATCGAGGATGTTAGTATTTTTGTAGGATTTCCTCATTTTGTATAAGAATGAAATTAATGGGTGAATTCGATGGTTTACGGTATTTTGGAGTATTTCTTGTACAACTGTAATTTTGGGTGGAGTTGTAATTTATATTTTGAAGAACCTGAATTATATTTAGTACTGGGACGTACTTGTGGATTTTAGCATTTTTGTACTTTTGGGAGTCTTAGAATTGTAATTAATATTTATTGGAGTTTTTAAATTGTAATTAATTGAGGACTGTAGTGAGTCCCGACGAGAGCTGGGCAGGGGGTCCGCCGAACCCCTTTGGTTCGCCTCAGGGGAAGGTGGGGCTGTCACAGGTGGTATTAGAGCCCAGGCTTCAAATCTGTGTAGTGTATCCTAGGCTTAAAAGTTTAGGATGCCGGACTGTGGGATATGATTAAGAGTTAAGTGTGATACAACTTTGGTATTTGATGTTTAATAAGTGATATTGAAGTGTTCGTGTTTCATTTGAGTGTTATAAATATGAAATGATAAGTGTGCTAGTTTTATTGGCAAAGTGTATAAACTCCCCTAAGTGATCGGTTTTCTTTAGCTCTAAGGGTTGAATTTGGAATTGAGTTTAAGTTTTTCCCTGGTTGTCTTGTAGACTCTAATCTATAGAGAATTTCATCTCTTTAGTCATCCTTGAGTCGAGGACTTAGAGCAGGCTTGATTTTCCAAGTATTCTTGATGATGTAGCACTCCTTTTGGTTTGACTCCTTACCCTAGCTTGTATAGGAGTTTTTATCTCGAATTGAGTGAAGAAAACTTATATTCATTGGAAGATTTAGGCTAAGAATTTGGAAAGCCGTTTAAGTTCTTGGATGGGATCTGGAGTTCGTAATTATTAGAATGATATGGTTTGATATCGTGGAATCTTCTAGTTTCGCCCTAACTAGACTTGAGGCTTCCTTCGTTTAGTCCTGCCCAGGATAGTAGGGCTTGAGGAAGACCTCTTGGAGGACCTAAAAATTGTTAACCGGCCGTGTAGGCTAATCCCCTTTTGATAAGGTTTATTATGGACATAGGAGGGATGGTGCACGCAGTGAGGCCCTTTTGTATTTTCTTGCATGTGTATGGGTATCGGCGGCACTTGTGAGACCCTGATTTTTCCCCAATTTCTGGAAAATCTTAAATAATGTTACTTATAATAATTATTGGTTGCCAAGGTATTTATATGGTTTGTTTTGTTTCTTAAAGTGTTTTGTTTTAACCTTTTGTTTTACAAGCCTAAAAACCCTAATTTGAAATTAAACCCTAGTTTGCTTTGAAAACCCTAAATTTTGACAAAACCCTAATTTGTTTACACTCTAATTGTAAACTAAACCCTAAATGTACTAACCCTAATATATTTTCTCGAAACCCTAATTATATGTACAAACCAAACGTTTGTCATTTCATGAATTTTGGGTGTGAACTTGCATGCTCACGGGAGCTAATTACGTTAATTGGGTGATTAGTGACCTAGCTAGGTGTGATTAAGTATTAGTGGACTAAGTTGGATTTACAACTTATGAACTCAATTGCTAGGAAATGAAATCACTTGGGGCCAAGGTGAAAGATCATTGAAGTTGCTAGGCTTGGATTGAAACTTTTGACCAACCCTTTGACCAACCCCTTAAATATCTTTTAGGCTTTATCTTATGACCCAATTTGAGTCCAATTAAGAGGAAAAAGGGAGGGGAGAGCCGGGTGAAAAGCTGAAACAAAAGAAGGAAAAGAAGAGAGGAAAAAAAAGAGAAAAACAAGAGAAAACTTCAACTCCAACCTTGATTTCTTGCTTGAATCCTTGATTGTTACCATAAGTCTGCAAACTACTCCATAAAAGGTGACATCTAAGGAAGATTAAGGGGTTTGGTGCAGTGATTTGGGAGAAAGAAACTCTAGGGTGCAATATCTTCATAAGGGTCTAAGGTAAATACTTCAAGAAGCAATCTTTTATTTTATTTCTTGCTCACATATGCTTGATTATGTGTGTTGGATGTTGTTTAAATCATTGAATAGCAATTTGAGCATGTCAAACATGCATTTGATGGACTAAAACTTGCGTGAACATGGCTGGAAATTTGTGGCAGTGTGAATGGCAGAACAGGACAGCCTGTTTGAGCTTGATGTCGTGAGACTTTGATGTGGGATTTTAACATGGATTGAATCTTCATCCTTCCCTCTATATGTATGTTAAATTTGAGCCAAGGATGTGGTGGTTTAATTAGATAAAAGTGATAAACAAGTGAGGTATGTCTTGCTGGAATTTCTGGACAGCATGCTTGATCAGTGATGGAGCTTTGTTTTGGGGCATTTAAATGACTTGTTTGATGGTGATTTTGGTTCAATATCATGTTAATAATATTTTACTATGGATATATGCTAAGTTTAGGCCACTTCGATTGCATTTAAGAAGGTTCAAGCTTTGGTTTTCTAGTAGCTTGCAAAATCTGGAAAATTTGACTGGTTGGTTGGCCGATAGTGTGATCTTGTTGTTTGCTTAGTAAATGTGATTGGTTTGAGCCAGTTTGGACTGAATTTGATAGTTAACTTATATATGTACATGTGTGTTTACATTGGCTTGCGAATGGTATAAATTGTATGTGATAGAAATGGATTTGAATCATGCATCGCATAGCTCAAACCAGAAAATCAGGGTTGGTCGAGTAGTCCCTTTAGCTGCATTTTTCGTCATGATCCGTGTCAAACCAGCTTTTGGTCAAAACACAAACGTTTTATCCCTGTCTTTCAGCTTTCCAACGCATCCAGAATTTCCTGAATTGGACTTTGGTACACTGAGTTATGGCCGTTTGAATCAGGCCTGACAGACAACCTGTCGACAGAAATTGGGGACTGTTTTCTCCAATTTCGACCTAGTTAAGCTGTGAACATGGTTGAGATGTCTGCATGAAAGTTGTAGCTTGTTCTCTTATCTTCGAAACGGTACCTCGTGCACTTCAATCTGACACTCGTACCATGAGTTATGATCAAAATAGCTCAAGGTGTCAAATCTGCCTTTCACACCTTCTAGTGTGTGTTTTCCGTTTTGTATTTAATGTCGTCCGTTTTGGTTCGAGCGCCCATGCATGTGCTCTCTTTGCTGTTTTGAGTGTTTTTAAGTGTTGTTTTGGTTTAAATTGATGGTTATATACATTGGTTGTACGTAGGGATCGAAGGTGATATCGCGGGTGACCAAGACTCGAACGTTTAAGTTACTTAACTTTATTTGGTGAGTGTTCCTTGCATGTTTGTGAATGAATTGCTTATTTGACATGTTAAATATTTTCAATGCTTTTCAATGATTATGTGAAGGGCGAGTGTGTACTTTATCGCACTCGGCCTACTTTTCATTTTACTGTTCAACTGTGTGCTTTTCCACTGTTTGTATATTATTTGTGCATGACTGTAGGCCATATGTACTAACACATAGGCTGAACAAGGCCTTTCCCCCTTCGTTATCGACCTATTCGAGCCAGAAGCGGACTCGGTCTGGTAGGTTGGTAACTTAGGGCACTGTAAAATTCATGAGTTATTCCATTATGATCACAAAATTCCGGAAATCCACAATATTTAAATTCTGAACCATTATCACTTCTAACTTTGATAATATGCAATCCAAGTAAATTTTGCACTTTTGCAAAGAGAGAGACAAAACTTTTAAAGGCATCATCTTTATGAGTAAGAAAAATAGTCCATGTATATCTAGAATAATCATCAACAATAACGAAACAAAATCTTCTACCACCTAGACTAGCAATAGGTGTAGGACCAAATAGATCAAGATGTAAAAGTTCCAATGGCTTAGATGTAGAAATATTTTTCTTAGGTTTAAAAGATGTTTTGGTTTGTTTCCCAAATTGACATGCATCACAAATCTTATCCTTTTCAAATTTAATCTTAGGAAGTCCTCTAACAAGTTCCCTTTTTGAAATTTCATTTATCACATCCATGTTAAAATGACAAAGTCTTCTATGCCACAACCAAGGATCTTCATTTGAGATTTTAAGGCATTTAAAACTAGAAGAGTCAATTTTCTCAAGAATCACAACATAGATGTCATTGTATCTACTTCCTTTGAAAACGATATTAAATTTCGAGTCAAGAACCAAACATTCATGCTTTTTGAATAAAACAAATAGATCTTTATCACAAAGTTGACTAACACTAAGCAAATTATAGCTTAGATTATCTACTAAAAGAACATTATGCACAAATGTTTCACCATTCTTACCCACATCACCTACTCCAATTGTTTTAACTTTCATGTCATCTCCAAAAGTCACTTTTCCACTTGACTTTGATTTGAGATTGATGAATTGTGAAGGATCGCCGGTCATGTGCCTTGAGCATCCACTATCAATGAACCATTTTGATTTCTTCATATCTTTTTCAATTTTTACCTACAAGAAATAGAAAGTTTGGTACCCTTTTAATTTTTGGGTCCTTGATGGTTAGAGTCATGTTTGACTAACCACATGCATCTCATTCCTTTTCTCATGTTTCTTCTCACATAGCAATCATGCTTCAAGTGACCTACTTGGCAGCAAAAATCACACATAATGGTAGAGTCGTTTACATGAATTGATTTAATGAATCTAATTCCACTTTTTCTATGAATTGTAAATTCATTTGCACTAAACGTAATTTTCCTTTCATAAGGGTTAGAATGAGACTTAAATACATTTCTTGTGAAACTATTTTGTTTCTTGTTTTGAAGGATCACGTCAAGATTATCCATTCTCTTTTTCAAGTCATTTTGTTTTTCTTTAAGCATTTCACAAAGGCTTGTTTTTCTATCAAGTTCATATTGTAATTCTATTTCAGTTTTTACTAGGCAATCGTTGTCATATTTTAACTTCTTGTTGTCTTGAAACAAGTTTGCATTATCTTGCAAAAGAAAAGTAATTTTTTGTTTTAGTTCTTTGTTTCTAGCATAAGACTCTTTTAAGCTTTCATGCAGTTTTGCAACAAATGACTCTAAATCATCATCATCATCATCACTATCATATTGTGGATGAGAAGTTACCTCATTGTCACCAATTGCCATAAAGGCAATTTGAGCCGATTCTTCTTCTTCTTCAATTTCTCCTTCCGAGTTGCATCTGCGTTCCAAGTAATTTGAAAGTTGTTGAACTTCGGTTTTCTTTCATTCTTCATATCTTTCTTCTTCTTCATTGGACAGTCCACCGCATAATGCCCGGGCTGCCCACACTCGAAGCACTTATCTCCTTGCTTCTTGTTTCCATCATATCTTGCTTTGTATTTTATATTGAATTGATTGTTGTTTTGGTTGCTTGGTCCTCCTTTTCTGAATCTTCTCTTGTTGAGTATTCTTTTGAAGCTTTTTGTGTTGAGTGCAAGATCACTATCATCACAATCACCATCTTCTTCATCTTGTGAAGCCAAGTCATCCTCATCTTGAGCAGCCTTTAGAGCAATGCTTCTTTTAGCTCTTGCTTCCTCTTCATCTTGTACTTTGCTTTTGAGCTTTAATTCATAAGATGTTAGAGAATTAATGAGAGACTCAATAGACATAGAGTTCAAGTCCTTGGGTTCCTCAATTGCAGTCACTTTGTTCTCCCACTCTTTAGGTAGAGCATTCAAAATTTTCCTATTCTTTTCACCAAGAGTGTATTCCTTTTCCAAAACCTCTAAATCTTTAATAAGATCATTGAATCTACAATACATCTTATCAATGTTTTCATGAGGTTCCATTTTGAACGATTCATATCTAGTAACAAGAATGGATTTCTTTTGTTCTCTCACATCCTCACTACCTTCATGAATTTCTCTTAGTTTATCCCAAATTTCTTTGGCAGATTTACACCCTTTTACTCTAATGGATTCATTCGAATCTAGTGCACTATAAAGAACATTCATGGCTTTTGCGTTAGATGTGAGATTAGCTCTATCCTCTCGATTCAACTCATCTCTAGTTTTTAATCTAGGAACATGAGTGATGGGATCATTTATAATGGCAGTGTAAGGACCTTCACTAACAATAAACCATAAATCAATGTCAATAGATTGCAAGAAAATAATCATACGTTCTTTCCAACTTACATAGTTTGATCCATTAAACATTGGTGGTCTAGTAATTGATTGACCTTCACAGAACATGGCATTGTTGGTTGTCATCTTTACTCTAAGCGGTTAAGCTTGATTCTAGAGACCAAACTCTGATACCAATTGTAAGGCCCAAATACAACCTAAGAGGGGGGTGAATTAGGTTGACTAATAATTAGTCAAATATTGCCCCTTTTTCAAATTTTAATCACAAGCTCTTCAACAAATGATTTATCAAACAAGTAGACAAGTCGAGACCGATAAGTATAGATGAGATTTCAAACAATGAATTTGATAAGTGAGCTAAAAAAGTAATGATGGAAAGCAAACCAAACTTCTTCAAGACTCCACTTGAGCTTAAAGAGAATTCCTCAAAACAAGCTTCTTCAATTTGGTGAAATTCTATCACTCTTGTGTACAATAGAAGGATCACCTCCTCCTTGCCCCAAGCTCCACTTAGTCAAGCTAGGAAGTTTTACACTCTTTACAAAAAACCCTCACACAGCTACACAATTGATGAACTCACTCACAATTGAAAAGCTTTTCAATGAACTCACACTACAAGACTAACAATTCTTCCTCAAATGAGTATTTTCTAGCTAAAATCACTCTTAAGAACTTGTTATCCAAGTGTACAGTTATATTTTTGATATTTAGACAGTGCTTGTATTTATAGGAGACCAAAAAGTGCCTAGAAAATGAGGTCAAAGGATAGTAGAAGCTGAAAGGTCAACTAGCCGTTGGAGCTATCGGACGTCCGACACTCACTGTTCGTCCGATGCTAGCGTCCGATAGGCTGCTTTATGTGTTTATCGGACGGCCGATGGATAATTCTGCGTCCGATGGCTTTGCGTCCGATAGTGGCCAGTAAGCTCAGGAAATTTTCATGGAACCGATCGGACGGCCGATACATGTCTTTGCGTCCGAAGGCTTGCGTCCGAAAGCGTCCGAAAGCGTCCAGTAAGCTCATCAAATTTCTTGGATATCTTCGGACGTCCGATGTAGTTGTTGTGCGTCCGAAAGAGGTGTCCGACAGATCCCCTGTCTATCGGACGTCCGATACGTCAGGTTGAGCGTCTGATAGGAAAGTTTCGAGTTTTATCGGACGTCCGATACAAGGTATCGTCCGTCCGACAGTCAGCCGAGCTTCTTCAACAGGTTTCCTGCCTCGATGTCCCGCTCGTCCAAGGATCTCACTAGAAAATATTAGACCAATTTCTTCAATTGTTTTGTAATTATCAAAATTCGGGATCACGATTAACAGTTAGAAGCACTGTTTAGAGAGTACATCAATGGAGTGTTATTTTTTGAATGAAATAGTGATTTTTAAAAGATCTAATTGAGTTATTGTATCGTGTGTTATGAATGCTTATCCTTGAGGAAATTTTGGGGAAAATATTGATTGAATGTACGAAATGAAAGTGATTTGTTTTAATCAACGAGTAGGGAAGTGAATCTCAACTATTGTTCTCATTTGTTTTAGGGGTTGTAGAAGGAAGTGAAATCGATCCTAACTTGGAAGCCGAACCTTACTATTTCGGTGAGTTTCCATGCTTGTTATGTGATTATGTGAATGTGATTGAAAGTATGTTTAGATAAGTGATTTGAAGTGAAACATGATTTGTTTTCAAACTGTCAAATGGGATAGTGTGTACTTTATCACACTTATCCTTATTTGAGTGGAAAATATTTTGAATGGAAAATGATTGTGATAACATTATGTAGTGACTTATGTGTGTATGTGTAATGTCAGGAATTCCTGAGACCTTCGATTCGAGCCGGAGGCTAGGCCAAGGCCGAAGAGAAAGGTACGAGCCATAGGGTTCGTTAAGTGAAGTGAAGTGTACTCGGGACTGGGCAATTGGACTTGCCTCGGAGAAAGAGAAATATACAATGTACATACATAAAATGAAGTGAAGTGAAGTGAATAGTGTTTGGTGTTGGGCCCGGTGGGGGTTTGGTGGAGTAAGGAGTAAGTGGTGTTCTACATGGTTTGTACTTGTGAAAGCTGACGGAGTGTCAACTGCGAAGAACGTGATCAACCTTCACGGACCTTGGCTCCTGAGAGTCCCTGTATCCTACCTTGTATTGGTTAATTGCTTTCCTATTTGGTTTATATCTAAATTCAAGTGAAGTGAAGTTTTATACGTGCTATGTGCATTGCTTGTTTTTGGGAACTCACTTGGCTTTTAGTTCACTCTTTCATATTTGTTTTCCTTGAACTGAGAATCCAAAGGAAGGTGCCAACCCTTAGAAGTAGGGTACTTCTATATATATGTATTGAGAAGTGAATTATGTGATTGAGAGCTTTTTGTATTATGTAAAAAACTGAATGTATGTGAGAAGTACTTTATATACATTGGGTTTGTAATTTGGAAGTTATGAAATTGTAAGATTTGGGATTATGTATGTATGAGTTGTCCTTTTGGTTTGGTTCGAGAATAGTGTCTTAGTTGGTTGTATTAATGATCGTTAAGTGAGTGAGTCCTGGCGAGGGTTAGGCAGGCGGCCCATGGATACCTTGGGGTATGCCCTAGGGAGAAGTGGAGCTGTCCATTGCAACTTGAGAATTGGTTTGATTTTATGCCTATTATGTGTTTGATTTTTGGATTAGCACTAATCACTAGGCTATGATGATTATTCCTTTGAGAAAGATGCTTGTTTAGCTTCCATATTCATGCTAGAAAAGTTATAGGAGTTAATTCAAACTTTTAAAAGTGGAAGAAAGTTGTGGACTGTTTTGTGGTTTCTTTTCCTCTTGTTTTACGATTTCTTCTTACTCAATCTTCATTAATTCTTGTTGAGAAACCTTGTTAGGACATTTTTGTATCGAATTGGAGTGAAATCAATTTATTTTGAAGGGTGAAAACCTCTTGAATTGCACAAACTTTTGAACGAATTTTTTGCTCTGCATTCCGTCAGAATGGAGAAAACAGTCAAATTCCCAGCTTTTTTGGTATTGATAGAAAACAAACTAGGAGCTGAGCCATATACCGTTGGAAACTTCACTAGTTTGAGGTAGTTTACTGAGTGAAATTTGGGTGACTAGAAAGCTATCTTCCCGAGGGAATTTTTAGTTGAATTTTGGTATGTACCTAGGCTATATATGGAAGTATTAGTGTACCAAATTTGGTAATTTTTGGGTAAGAAATCGTTACTCAAAAGAAGCCTAGAATGATGCCCTGTAAATCTGAAAATCAGAAATTTCAGAATTGCCAACCAGCCCTGTTTGAACTGCTATAATTTCTTGCTCGAGAGTCGGAATTGAGTTCTGTTGGTGGTGTTGCGCCCCATTTTTTTGATTGAATGGAAAGAGGGAAGGATTTTGATTTTTATTGGTTTTTGAAAAAGAAAGGGAAAGGGGTGGGACTATGAAAATGCGACGGTTTGGACCCAAAAACAAAAGTCTAGAAAAGGGTTTTTAGAAAAAGTTTGGAGTCGCCACTTGGTATGGAGTTTAGGTGTACCAAGTCACCCAAAAGATTTTAATTAATGAAAATAAACAAAGAAAACCCTTTTTAGACGACTCCAGGTCTTTGAAAACTAGAGAAAAAGGTTCGGGGGTCACGGTTGAAAGAAGGGAAGGCAAAGATTCGATGTTACTCGTCTCTAAGGCACCCTTCTAACCTAGCCAAAGCTAGTTGCAAGATTTAGTTGAAAATTTCCTAATTCTAACTTTAAAACTTATCACATTTGGATGTTGTCTATATGGATGCAAAACCTAGACCTAATGTTGAATCGAGAGGGGCAAAATGTCTCCTTGAGGTGTGATTGGAATTGATCACATTAGTTGTGTCATCCAATTTTGATCCCTCGAGGAGGTCACGAAAAAATGCAAATGATGAGACTCGAATGAACGGAAAGTAGGATTTTCAAAAATGCAATTTTTATAAAGTATCAAGAGAAAAGAAGTTGGGTTTTTGAAAGGATCAATTCTAAATGCAAAAAGGAACTTGAACTTCCAAAAAGATGCAATTTTAAGAAAAAAGTGGTTTTTTGACTTTGAATTGCTAAAACATGAAGAAGAAAATTTGCTTTTTTAAAGAATGATTTTGATATCATTTAAAATAATGCACGTGTATGTCCTAAAGAGGGATAATGCAACATAACGGGTGCGAGGGACTAAGTTCGTGACTTTGAATCTTCCTTTTCATAGAAGGAAATAAAAGCGTGCTAAGGCTAGGAAGCCATACTCGCTCTTTTCCCTAATTCAAAGGGTAATGCTTTAAATGCACTAATCTAATAAAAAGAAAACTAAATGAGATGTTTCACATACGGGGTGGGATAATAGTGACATGCAAAATGGAAAAGAAAACTCTAAAAGTGAAAAGTGTGTGAAATTTGTATCTAATGCATGAACGGCGTTTAAGGGTCTATCATTGGACTAGCCCTCGTCAAAAGGTTCTCACTAACATTGGATTAGTGAGAAATCGAAGGGGAAGGCCACAACTAGCGTTGGACTAGTGTGGTGACGTCAATATATTTACACAATAATCATGTAGACATGATAATAAAGCTAGTAAACACATAAAACACATAAACACATAACACATAGGCATAATATCTAAATGCAAGGCCCTAGGAAAGCATGTAAACACATAATCATGCAAGCATGCAAAATAAGCATATAAAAACTAATTATTACATTGGGGGAAACCTAAATACATTCTAAGGGGGAAGAATTCGGAATAATAATCTAACTATTACATCTTCTAGAATAAATACACTTTTGCCAAAATTAAACCTATCTATTACAACTTGGCATCCAAGGCCTCCAAATAATTTGCCCAAAAATTAAATAACATAAATAATACTAGACATGAATAAAAACAAAGGAAAACTTAATTTAAAACACATGCAAGATCATGCAAAAACACATAATGAGCACATAATAGGGGAAAGAAGTTACCATCCCTTGATGTGAGGCCTTAATTGAATCCTTAAATGATGGGAATGATTATCTAAGACTCAATGTCAACAAAAGGGATCAAGGTACCAATTTAAAGGAAAACCAATCAAAAGTTCAAAGAAAGGGTATCTAAACAGATTCTGCAAGCAAACAGATAATACTAGGAAATAGAGTAAGATTCTGGAACAAAAGAGCAGGAAATATCAACAGAATACAAAAACAGAGAGGTTACGGATCGAACGCTTGACGGAACAAGCAACACACCACAAGCATGAGACAAAATCAAAGTTCGAGAGGAACGCGGATCTGGAACGCGACGCAGTCCGCGTCTCTTCCCATCTTCAAAATACTAGGAAGATTGCTTCTAGTTTTTCAGACAATATCACATACAAAATCCTCAGAGGCAAGGGGATCTATTTAAACATCAAACACCAGCATTCAGATCATGTCAGAACAAGCTAAAATCGAAGAAACACCAAATCTTAAGCATCAACATCATCAAATAGACAAAAAGGGGAAGGGAAGAACTGTCAGGGTAGAAATGAGGCTTGTTACGCGGACTGGCCTGCGTAACAAGCCAGCGTTTCTTCACATCTTCAAGTATTCAAACAGAAACGCGGAGCGTTACGCGAAGTTACCCACACAAGAGATCCGCGTTTCTTCACATCTTTAAACATTCAAGAGGAAACGTGGACTGTTACGCGAAGTTGTCCGCGCAAGTAGTCCGCGTTTCTTCACATCTTCAAAACGCGAAGAACATTTTTCCAGAAATTTCTCAGGAATCACAACAGCATCATCACAGAAGCATCAAACGTCTAATTTTAAGCGTAAAAACAAGTCTACTAGCCTTACCAAGGCTTTATAAACACAACATGCTCATATAACAGCTGATAATCATCATCAAATATCCCAAACTAAAAGAAAAACTACTCAAGACCTTGGTTCCACCAAAAGGCCCAAAGCTCAGATAATTTTACGATCAAAAACAGTAAATAGAGTATAAGTATGCTACCTGAATCGGAAGCTTGAATAAAAACCGAAGGAAGAGGCAAGAAATTCCAAGAATAATCTCCTCAAATGTGAAACCCTTGCTTTTCTTTTCTTCTTTCTTTTCCTTTTTTCTCTCTAATTCCCAGCCGTTTTTCTCTGCTTTTTTCTCTCTCAAAGCTCTCCTAATTGCCTCCTTTTCTCTCAGATTTCCCCCCTCTTTGTTAAACCCTAATCTAGACTATTTATAGCCACCCAAACCTAGAACTAATGGTTTTGATGTTCTTGGAATGAGGTGAGCTAATCTTGAACGTTAGATGAGTTGTTAGGGGTTAGGGGTGAGTTGGGGAATGTTTAAATAGGTTTCTTATCATTCAAGCATCGGAAATACAGCTGGAAAAGGGTGATCCAAGCTTCTGGAAAAATCCACGCGTCATTTTTTTTTTTCACTTAGTTACAGCGGACTAGTTACGCGGACTCATCCATGAATCGGTCCGCTTTTGGCTTTTCTATTTTTTTTTTTTAAGAAAAACCTACAAAAATGAGAAAAAAAATGTTAGAAAATTCAAAGATAAATAACTAAGCATTAATAGATAAAAACATAGGAAAACAAAAGAAATAGTCAAAATTTGGTGTCTACAGCTTGCCCCTCTTTGTCTGAGTTTCGATGAAACTCTAGACAAAGACGTAGACACCAAATGCTTACCTGGTTTTGCTGGTTGTATCTGAACCATTGTAAATAGCAGGAATATTAGATTGCCAATTTTCAAATTAAACAAGGATAATGTGACCGAACTCGTGTAGAGTTGCCTACGTATCTCGACATGCAGGTCAAACGTAGTTCCAATGCAAATGAACTATAATGAAATGAAAACTGAAACTTGTAAAATTGAAAAAGGGGAGGTAGAAGGGTGCCCGGCGGAGGCTGAGACTCACCAACAGAAATTTAAATTTGAAGAAGGGGGATAGAAGGGTGCCCGGCGGAGGCTGAGACTCACCAACAGAAATTTAAATTGAAGAATGGGGATAGAAGGGTGTGGAGGTTGAGACTGTAAATTTAAATTTGAAGAAGGGAGGTAGAAGGAGGTCGAGACCCACCAATGAAATTTAAAGTTGAAGAAGGGGAAGAAGGGTACCATGAGGTTGAGACCAAAGAAATTTAAATTGAAGAGGGATAGAAAGAACAGCCAACAAAAATTTAAATTGAAGCAGGGGATAGAAGGGTGCCCGAGGGGGAGCACAACGAAATTTAAATTGAAGCGGGGGATAGAAGGGTGCGAGGGTGAGACAACGTAAATTTAAATTCTTTCCAAATTTAAACTATTCAGTGGGATTGGACCCAAGCCTGAATGACTAGATGGGAAGATGCAAATATGCTATTCAGTGGGATTGGACCCAAACCTGAACGATTAAACATACTATTCAGTGGGATTGGACCCGAGCCTGAATGACTAAACATACTATAAATGCTGGATTGCCAGACTTTGAAAAATAAAACACAAGTTGTTCAAACATGATAAATGTAAAATGCCAGTAATGATGCACTCGATGAAATGGTGCAATTCTGATTTTTGATTTTCTTGATTTGAAAAGCAAGTGATTGATAGAAACAATGACTTTTCTTTTTTTCTTTCTTTTCTCTTTTTTTCAAGAGTTGATGGATTTTGAAAAATTGAAGAGCGTAACTAAAACCCTTCCTCTGCAGGGTTGGAACAAATCCGCATATGTTGCTATCGTCTTGATCTGCAAATCTTTTCCGGCAAAAATTAATCTTGAATGCATTATCCAAACTGGAGAGCACTTCTCTCAAAACAAAATTGCCCCAGTGTCAACTGAATCGTTAACCCTGCAGAAGTCATGAAATATTAACCAATTAGTCCATGGCAATTCAAAATTCCTGTTTTTTTTTTTTACCATAAAGTGTAAAAACTCTTGTGATCACAACTGTTAGCCATCAAAATAATTAAAACATATGAAAATTATGCAATAAAACACATTCATCAGATATTCATGCTTGTGAAACATTGCTTGTTTTCAAGTGATAGGAAATATTCATCAAAAACAAGTGATGGGCTTGAAATAAACCATGCGATTTTGGAAATCCAAATCCTCATAAACCAGGCAAAACATTATTATGCAATTATTCAACTTGCATCAAATACTCATAATATCAAGTAAAAGAGAGACAATTATACCTCAATTTTAACAATTCAAACTTGATTTCTCACTTTCACCAAATTTTACAATCAAACGACTCATATAGTTATTTCAAGCTTGCCTTTTCCATATTTTCTCAGATTTACTGATAAAAAGGATTTACTGAAACACTTCCTCTTATTCAAATTGTAAAAATGTCTTTTGACGCGAAAATCAACACTTTTAGGTGAAGACTCCTGGTTACTCGACATATGCTTTCTTGCTCAAATAGTAAAGATGTCTTTTGACGCGAAAATCAACACTTTTAGGTGAAGATCCCCGGTTACTCAACATTTTACTTTTTCAAACTGCTTTGCATACTCATAATTCAAGTACCGTTTTACGTGAAAGTTAACATTTGTACATGCTAAACCTCCGGTTACTTGGTACTAAAATCATTGGAGTAGAATTTAAATTCTCATTTTTGCCACTTTTTCTCGCTTTTTCTTTTTTTTTTTTATCAAATGAAAAGGATCATTTGCCAACAAATATCAATCATTTTCTTGTAAAATCCAATAAAAGAAGAAATCTCATTCAATAGGAAAATACTGAGGCATAATTTTCCCTATTTTTACAAAACATACTTTCTAAAATGCCAATGTCACAATCACATAATAATTATTTCCGAGTAAGATGGAAAAAGGATTTTTCACATCACACGGGATTTTATTTCAGAAGGATGAAAGCAATTGTAACCAAAATTGGACATTTGTACCCTTTTTGAATCAAATTTTGAAAAACAAATCAATTTGTGGGGGAAATGTGCAATTCAGACAAAGTTTTTTTTTTTTTAATCATAAATAAGCACATAAGAGCCCAATTTAAACAAATATACACATTCTGATGCAAGCAAATGAATCAAAAGTATTTCTAACAGTTAAACCTATGTCTAAAAAAAAACAGAGCACAAGATCAAATACAAAAAAGAGAAATAAAGCAAGAATGGAATAAACTGCAAATCATGGGGGAGTGGGTTTATCGACCCCCTCAGCTCCACCATCGCCTCCGGTGGCCTCTTGGACAGGCTGCTCAGACGGAATGTTGAAACACGCCTCATTTCAGAAGAAAGGAATTTGAAAAGAACTGTGGGTTATAACACCTAGTAGTGTGCGTATGAAAACCCGTTTCCCAAATTTTCCGAAAAGGCACTTGTCCTTCCTTAATTTTGCAATTAATCAATCTTCAAAATGATTTAATCATACAGTCTGGACATGACTCAAAATGAAGTTGGTCTCCTTGACTTGACCGATCACTTGTCCCCTTCTCAGCAAAAGAAAAGAAATGGTAAAAAGCAATAATAACGCCGCCACCGTTTGACCCTTTTATCTCAAAATAGCCCGTAAACATGAGTTCTTGGACGTCGATGAGCGGTGTTAACTGAATTCCTTTTATTCGACCGGTGCAGATCTGTTCTGTCGTTCCGCTTGCTTCTGAATCCATATCACCCATACTTTCATGGTAATCTGAGAGGATTGTCCTTTGACGAAAATGCCCTTTTGATGAAAATATGTGCAAAAGTTTGTGCAAAGAAACAATTTTATTTTAAAATGACATTATGACCATAGAATGAATGCTAAACATGGCATTTTAAATCAATAAAAGCCAAAAGCTAGGAAAATTATTTAACACAAAAGCGTCGCACTTGACCCTTTTGGATATCATCTCCTTGGAATTTACCGACGTCAAGGGAGTGCTTGATTAAGGTAAACCCTGATAAACGTAATCACCGACTTCCCTTGTCCCATGAACTTTTCTTTTCGGCTTGCACTGTTGCTTTTCAAAGCTTGCCTTAGTACCCTTCTCGATTTTCAAGTTGATGATAGTGAAATAGACAGATTTAAACCCCAATTTCGTCAATTTAAATATGTTTGTTAAAATGATGGCATCAGTGAGACAAACCCCAAAGATTCAGAGGGAATGTATTTGCATCATTTGCCTTTTGATTGAGAAAGTTCTTTCCAGAAATTTTTGCAAAAAGGTGGGGGTCTATAACACTAGACTTTTGCAAGGGGTTTGAGGGTGGTGTAGAGGCAGGTTTAAACTTGAAATTTTTTTTTTTAATAGAAAAATTTGCCCCAGTTTGGTTTTTTTTTTTTTTTTTTAAATACAAAAATTGCCCCAGTGTGGGGTTTGAGATTCTCAAAGGGAGTTTGCTAAATAATTAACTGTTCTTTCATAAGCTCAAATAGGAGAACTGGGGAATTGAAGTTTTTTAAACGAAAGAGAAAAGAAGGTCGGCTTTTCAGACCACCTTTTTGCAAAAAATTTCTGAAGAAACCTTGCTCAATCATATGAAAAATCTTTTACACATATCTGAATTGATTGGTTGAGGAAAGATTTGTCCATCCATCTTCATGAGAACCAATGCTCCCCCAGGTAGCACCTTTTGAATAATGAACGGCCCTTGCCAGTTCGGAGCGAATTTCCCTTTAGCCTCTTCTTGTATCGGAAGGATTCGTTTCAAATCCTTGTCCCCCACTTCGAACCTGCGAGGTCTAACTTTCTTGTTATAAGCCCGAGCCATCCTTTGCTGGTAACATTGCTCATGACAAATGGTGTTCAACCTTCTTTCATCGATCAAAGACAGTTGCTCGTGACGTTGCTTGGTCCATTCAGCTTTTTCCAATTGAGTTTCCATTAGAACGCGCAAAGATGGGGTTTCAACTTCAGCAGGTAATACCGCTTCCATCTCATACATGAGAGAGTGAGGTGTTGCCCCAGTAGAAATCCTGATTGCAATTCTCCATGCCAAAAGGGTAGTTTCTCATGCCAATCTCGGTGTGTTTCAATCATCTTGCAAATGATGATATCCAAGTTCATGAGATATTAGAATTTTCGTCCATCAAATTTCAAAAGGATGATGTCCAAGGGTCAAAGGTTTTTATTCATGATCATCCAAGAGCAAATAAAATAAATGTGTGAAAAATTAAAATGAGCGGACCATAACTGAAGGACAAAAGGAGAAATTCCATTTCATTTGGCAAAGAGCAAGATAACAGATAATACCATGGAAGCATAATTAAAAGCGTACTTTTAAACAAGCAAAAAGGTGAAATAACGAGTGCATTGTTTCTGAAGAAATGATTGACATCAAAGCATGATTCATTTTTCAAGGACAACCCCCTCAGATTTACCAAAACCTCCTCTGAGCAGGCAGACAATCGGCAACCCAATTTTGCATGGCCTTTTGAGGAATCGAAGGAAACTCCACATTCTCCGTAGGATCGGTATCAAGGGTGACCCCAACAAACAGTTGAGATAACCTTGTCTCTATATCATCATCAGACCTTTCCTTAAATGATCCACCACCATCCTCATCTTCTTCTTTAATGAACTGAGCATGGTTAACAATTTCCTCCTCCACACTGATCATTCCAACGACGTTTTTATGTTCCGGGAGAGGGTTTCTATTGACGTTCGGCCCTTGCTCATTCTTTCTTTTCAGGACTATATCCCCGGCATCCACCATGTCTTGAATTCTATGCTTCAAAACCCAACAATTAATCGTCGAATGACCCGGGCTTCCAGAATGATAAGCTTGAGATGGCATGGGATCATACCCAGGGGTCCCTGGGATCTTTGGGAGGGACAAGGCCAATTTTCCCGCCTTCAAGCCTCATACAGCTGGTCAATGGGCTCGGTGAAAGTTCGAAAGGTTTTCTGATTTTGCATTTCATTGGAAAAGAATTTTGAGCAGGATTTTGTGGAGCGGTCTAGGAACATAGTTTTGACGGGGTGAGATAGGTTGGGAAGTTGAAAACAAAGGTTGGGGTCCAAATGAATAGAGGCGGCATGGCGGTGTGATCATGATGGTAGGGATAAGTATGAGTTTGGATTGTTGGGGTGGCTCCGAGTTCTGGGTCTAAAAGGTGGGTTCTGATCCCACACAAAAGCAGCTTCTCCTTCATTCTTTCTAAATGGGAGCTTCCTCCCACTGCCATTTTGCCCTTGCAATGTTTCCAATTGCTGTTTCAGGGCGGTCACATTGACAATTTTTCCAACTTTAACAAACTCATCATACTCCTCCAACTTATTGACAATTGTAGCAAAAGAACTCCCAGTCATTCGAAAAATCTCTTCAAAATAAGGCGGGTCATGTGCCTTGATGAAAGTACGAACAATCTCTTCTTCTGTCATGGGAGGCTCAACTTTAGCAGCCAACTTTCTCCATCTCTTAGCATATGACTTGTGATCCTCTGAGGGTCTCCTTTTGACTCCTTCCAATGTTGTTCGTGTCGGTGCCAACTCACAATTGTATTCGTACTGCTTCACAAAAGCTGTTGACAAATCCAACCAAGTTTTGATCTCTTGAGATTTCAGGTTCGAGTACCAGTCCAAAGCATCTCCTTCTAGGCTCTCGGGGAACAGACGCATAGGCAAGTTCTCATCATCCACTGGTTTACCAAGCTTGTTGGCAAACATCTTAAGGTGTGTCTTAGGATTTCCGGTACCATCGTACTTGCTGAACTTAGGGGTCTTAAAACCCATAGGTAGTTGGACGTCAGGAAATAGTTACAGATCATCATAATCCAATCCACCATGTTGGTTCGGACCTTGGTTCTTCCTTATGAATTCATCAAATTTATCCAACCTTTTCAGCAAATGTTTGTCGATTGGCGCAACAAGGTCATCAACTGCCAGTTTTCCTTGGGAAGTCAGATCCCACACAAAAGGTTCCGTGGTATGGTATTGAGGCTCTGGAGCATGAGGAGGCATGTTTAGAGTGATCTGAGGTTGAGTATGAGGGTTTGTTCTTTTGGTTGGGCTCAGCAAGGTATAATCAGGGTGAGTGTATGGAAAACCAGTGTTGTGGTGGGAAAAAGTAATCTCATGAAGGTTAGGAATAGGTGGAACAAGAGTGGTTTGAATATTGGTCGAGAAAAGGGGTGGATTACTTGTCAGCGGGGGAATGCTAACAAAGTGTTCATGATCATTCGAGGTACCACCTCCACTACTGTTGGCCACCAACTGATCAATTACACGCCTTTGCGCGGCCATCTCGGCGCTCATCTCATTAAACCTTCCCAGTACTTCACTTAACTGAGCTCCCAAGGCAGCAAAATCAGGCGAAGTGACCAAAGCATTCCTATCCGAGAACCTTCAGTGCGGAACTCATGCTTACAGCTGCTTTAAGCTTTGCTTTTGGAGCGGTAACGATGGGGCTTCTGCGTGAAGCTATTTTTAAAAGTACCTGAGTGGGAAAGGAAACACACTTTAGGAGCTTACTCCAAAGGGGAACTGCAGAGATTCATTTGAAAGAAAAAGGAAAAAGAACGAAGTTAGTGATTGCTTACATAATTCGGATGCATGTCCTATAGGGGAGCCCTTTTATGCCAAGGGTAGGATTAGCATGAAAAATGCAATCCTCTGGGGTATGCACCATACAATACCTGATGGGTCCGATCACTTCCCTGATATGTGATTAGTAAAACAATCTAGAGGATCGACCAACAGAAAATGTGATCTTTGATGTATCATGAGGACAAAGTCCGAATGGATTTATTACTTTAATTGATATGTGAAGAGAGGTTAAAGGTTAATTTGGCATGAAAAGGAATTGTAGTGCCTTGACTTGTCTTTGAGGGAAATATGGATCGGACGGGATTGATGGTTTACTCAAAAATCAGCTAGGTTCATTCCACATCTCAATTTGCAACACACTAGCTCATAAGCCTTCTAAAAATCAAAATTTGGCCTTGATAAAATCATTATCCCAACAATGAGAAATTATTTGTGAATTTTTTCGATTTAGTGTCCTTATGCATGGGATTTTACCAACTTTGATAAAATGGCCAAAAAATGATTACTAGAGGTTTATATTCTAGCATGTGAAGGTCACTCCATATCTTTGGATGTCATCATAGAAGGATCGGACCCTACCTTACCTTGTGCACTACCCCTTTGGATGTTACTGAAAACATGAACATGCAAATCTCATTGGATTATATATCCGAGACACAAGGGTAGTTTTATTCCTAACATGGGATTCCCTATGCGGCATTCCCTCTATGGTTTATGCATGATGCCAGTTTATTAAAGCAAGTAAAGATGCAAAATGAAACATGGCCTATAGGAGCCCCATTTGAATGCCGGGGTAAGCCTAAAAGTGATATGCAATTACAACTTGAATGCAATGAACATAAATTCAAACGTGCAATAGCCTATCTAGAAGGATGGATTGTCTTAAAAGAGCGCCAAGACTCTTATTTTCTAGAGTTTGTGAAATGCAAGAAAAGGGAAGACAACGAAAGGTTAGTTTAATCAACAAATATCACATAAGGAGCAACAAATTGCACAAAAATAAAGAGGGGTGGAATCCCTCCTCTCGTGTCTAGTGATCCTTAATAGGGTAAGGTAGACTCTCCCCTAGGCAATTCTAACATGGATGCATGAGGTTGAGCTCACTAATGCATCTAGACTCGATAAAGGTTACAGGCTCCCAAACCTTCAGACCAAAAGGCAAAAGGTCATCAATCCAAATGCCCCAAGTCGGTGGTTCGAGTGATCCCCTAGACATTGCTACGTGCACGTCGTGCCACGGCCACATGTCCAAGTGGATCGATCCTAATCCTAATAAGGAAGAGTGGCGTGACAAGCCACTAAAAGTAAAAAAGTAAGGTCAAAGTAAAGTACATATGCACGTATGAAAGTGATTCCTTTTGAGAGGAGAGATTCAAACATCAAACATTTTCGAGGCTCTAGGGTAGATGCATACCCACCCCCAAATGCAAGGCGCGGTACAAGTAAATAAATAAACAATAATTCATTCATCATGTACGCGATGTGTAGGGAGTGATTGCACGGGAAAACCCTAAAAGAGAAAAGAAAAAGGAATGCAACCTAAAACATCCAAATGTGATATATAAGAAAGTTAGAAGAACGAAATGGTCAACTAAATCAAGTGCTCGGACCCTCTTAGGAAAATCCCCAGTGGAGTCGCCAAGCTGTCGCGCCCCATTTTTTTGATTGAATGGAAAGAGGGAAGGATTTTGATTTTTATTGGTTTTTGAAAAAGAAAGGGAAAGGGGTCATTTTTATTGGTTTTTGAAAAAGAAAGGGAAAGGGGTCATGGGACTATGAAAATGCGACGGTTTGGACCCAAAAACAAAAGTCTAGAAAAGGGTTTTTTAGAAAAAGTTTGGAGTCGCCACTTGGTATGGAGTTTAGGTGTACCAAGTCACCCAAAAGATTTTAATTAATGAAAATAAACAAAGAAAACCCTTTTAGGCGACTCTAGGTCTTTGAAAACTAGAGAAAAGGTTAGTCCTGCAGTTGAAAGAAGGGAAGGCAAAGATTCGATGTTACTCGTCTCTAAGGCACCCTTCTAACCTAGCCAAAGCTAGTTGCAAGATTTAGTTGAAAATTTCCTAATTCTAACTTTAAAACTTATCACATTTGGATGTTGTCTATATGGATGCAAAACCTAGACCTAATGTTGAATCGAGAGGGGCAAAATGTCTCCTTGAGGTGTGATTGGAATTGATCACATTAGTTGTGTCATCCAATTTTGATCCCTCGAGGAGGTCACGAAAAAATGCAAATGATGAGACTCGAATGAACGGAAAGTAGGATTTTCAAAATGCAATTTTTATAAAGTATCAAGAGAAAAGAAGTTGGGTTTTTGAAAGGATCAATTTTAAATGCAAAAAGGAACTTGAATTTCCAAAAAGATGCAATTTTAAGAAAAAGTGGTTTTTTGACTTTGAATTGCTAAAACATGAAGAAGAAAATTTGCTTTTTAAAGAATGATTTTGATATCATTTAAAATAATGCACGTGTATGTCCTAAAGAGGGATAATGCAACATAACGGGTGCGGGGACTAAGTTCGTGACTTTGAATCTTCCTTTTCATATAAGGAAATAAAAGCGTGCTAAGGCTAGGAAGCCATACTCGCTCTTTTCCCTAATTCAAAGGGTAATGCCTTAAATGCACTAATCTAAAAAAGAAAACTAAATGAGATGTTTCACATACGGGGTGGGATAATAGTGACATGCAAAATGGAAAAGAAAACTCTAAAAGTGAAAAGTGTGTGAAATTTGTATCTAATGCATGAACGGCGTTTAAGGGTCTATCATTGGACTAGCCCTCGTCAAAAGGTTCTCACTAACATTGGATTAGTGAGAAATCGAAGGGGAAGGCCACAACTAGCGTTGGACTAGTGTGGTGACGTCAATATATTTACACAATAATCATGTAGACATGATAATAAAGCTAGTAAACACATAAAACACATAAACACATAACACATAGGCATAATATCTAAATGCAAGGCCCTAGGAAAGCATGTAAACACATAATCATGCAAGCATGCAAAATAAGCATATAAAAACTAATTATTACATTGGGGGAAACCTAAATACATTCTAAGGGGGAAGAATTCGGAATAATAATCTAACTATTACATCTTCTAGAATAAATACACTTTTGCCAAAATTAAACCTATCTATTACAACTTGGCATCCAAGACCTCCAAATAATTTGCCCAAAAATTAAATAACATAAATAATACTAGACATGAATAAAAACAAAGGAAAACTTAATTTAAAACACATGCAAGATCATGCAAAAAACACATAATGAGCACATAATGGGGAAAGAAGTTACCATCCCTTGATGTGAGGCCTTAATTGAATCCTTAAATGATGGGAATGATTATCTAAGACTCAATGTCAACAAAAGGGATCAAGGTACCAATTTAAAGGAAAACCAATCAAAAGTTCAAAGAAAGGGTATCTAAAGTGCAAGCAAAGCAGATAATACTAGGAAATAGAGTAAGATTCGGAACAAAAGAGCAGTGAAATATCAAGAATACAAAAGCAGAGGTTAGCGGATCAAAGCTGACGAACAGCAACACGATCCAGCGTTACAGACAAAATCAAAGTTCGAGAGGAAAGCGGTGGAAAGCGGACTCAGCAGTCGCGTCTCTTCCATCTTCAAAATACTAGGAAGATTGCTTCAGTTTTTCGGACAATATAACATACAAAATCCTCGAGAGGCAAGGGGATCTATTTAAACATCAAACACCACATTAGATCATGTCAAACAAGCTAAAATCGAAGAAACACAAATCTTAAGCATCAACATCATCAAATAGACAAAAGGAAGGGAAGAAGCTGTGGGGTAGAAAGCGAGGCATTGTTACGGTGGCCTGCGTAACAAACCAGCGTTCTTCACATCTTCAAGTATTCAAACAAAGCGGGGCGTTCTGAGTTACCACAAAGAGATCCGCGTTTCTTCACATCTTTAAACATTCAAGAGGAAGCGCGGACCGTTCAAGTTGTCAGCAAGTAGTCAGCGTTTCTTCACATCTTCAAAGCGAAGAACATTTTTCCAGAAATTTCTCGGGAATCACAACATCATCACGAAGCATCAAACGTCTAATTTTAAGCGTAAAAACAAGTCTACTAGCCTTACCAAGGCTTTATAAACACAACATGCTCATATAACAGCTGATAATCATCATCAAATATCCCAAACTAAAAGAAAAACTACTCAAGACCTTGGTTCCACCAAAAGGCCCAAAGCTTAGATAATTTTACGATCAAAAACAGTAAATAGAGTATAAGTATGCTACCTGAATCGGAAGCTTGAATAAAAACCGAAGGAAGAGGCAAGAAATTCCAAGAATAATCTCCTCAAATGTGAAACCCTTGCTTTTCTTTTCTTCTTTCTTTTCCTTTTTTCTCTCTAATTCCCAGCCGTTTTTCTCTGCTTTTTTCTCTCTCAAAGCTCTCCTAATTGCCTCCTTTTCTCTCAGATTTTTTTCCCCTTTGTTAAACCCTAATCTAGGCTATTTATAGCCACCCAAACCTAGAACTAATGGTTTTGATGTTCTTGGGATGAGGTGAGTTAATCTTGAACGTTAGATGAGTTGTTAGGGGTTAGGGGTGAGTTGGGGAATGTTTAAATAGGTTTCTTATCGTTCAAGCATCGGAAATACAGTGGAAAAGGGTGATCAAGCTTACGGAAAAATCCAGCGTCATTTTTTTCACTTACGTTGGACTAGTTATTGCGGACTCATCCGCGTAACTGGTCCGCGTTTTTGGCTTTTCTATTTTTTTTTTTTTAAGAAAAACCTACAAAAATGAGAAAAAAAAATGTTAGAAAATTCAAAGATAAATAACTAAACATTAATAGATAAAAACATAGGAAAACAAAAGAAATAGTCAAAATTTGGTGTCTACAGGTGGCATTTGAAACTTCATACACAGGACTTTAAACTGTATAAATTTCAGAGACCAATTCGTTTTCAAAGTTGTTTGGTAGGCCAACCTGTTATGTTACGTTTTGATCAGTAGGGTTGTTAATCAAAATTTGGGCAACTTCTGTCCAGAATTTTAACTGGGTATCTTCTACAAAGTTTTAGAACTTTAAAAGAGGTTTCCAATGGTACCAAGTTTGTGAAATTTGGACTTGTATAACTCAAGTTACGATTTTTCAAAGATTTCAACTCAAAATGAAAGTTCATCGAACTTACTTGTTCTTAAACTAAGTTTGGTCGATTAACTAGAAAACTCATGTTCGTTCTCTTCTAATTATTTTAGGGCGAAGTATTGGTTTGCCATTTGACCAAAATTTGGATTCCGACCCCTACTTTGTTGGTGAGTTTCCAATGCATGTTAAATGCTTTAATTTAAATGCTTTGTGCGTGAACGTGATTCGTGACATTTTACGTATTTAAAATGTGGAATTTGAAATTGTTGAACCGCTCGCTTAAAGAAGAGCATACTTTATTGCTCCCTTCTAAGTAGAGTTGGTGACTTAAGTGTTTTTGCTTGTATTACAATTTGGAGAAGAAAAGTGTTATATAACCACTCTTGGTCGCGTCCCTTGGGTGGTTAAGTGCTTAAGTGTTTAAGTGTTTGGCGTGCGGGCCCAGTAGGGGGAGTTCGGTGGAAGAAGTTTGGCGTGAAGAGTCATCTACTTGGATTGAAAGTCGATGGAGTGTCGACTACTCTAAATGTTCGTGAACTGTGGATTTGAGCTCCTGTATCCTTCTTGTGTGTTTCTGTGTTTATTTTACTCATTTTAATTATGTTATTTACTTCGCTTTATGCCTGTGCATGACCTTTTGAAAATTCACGAACTTTTATCTCACCCTCGTTCCCCTTTGTTTTTCCTTAACAGGTGACAAGAATCCGGGAACCTAGTTAGGTCGTGCACTATATTTTTTGGCTTTTGTCTCAAGTATGGAGAATTGAATTGTATCTTCTTTTGGTTTTGAATATTTCGAACTCATGGGAATGTATTAAACTATGACTCGAGGTTTTAAGTGTTTTGAGTTGATTATTGTACTTTAAGTTTAAACATTACTTTATAGTTTCCAATATCATTAATGATGTGAATTTTAGTTTATTTCTTTAGAGTTAGTTTATTTGAATGCTCGAGTCCTGCCAAGAGTTGGGCAGGCAGCCCGCCAATCCCTCTAGTTAGCCTTAGGGGGAGGTGGGGTTGTCACAGGTGGTATCAAAGTTTAGGTTAGAGGATCATAAAGGAAAATTTTAAAAGTTCTTTTTAGAATGGTTTCTTATACTTTAAGTTTGATATTTTAGTAAAGTTGAAATTTTGAAATTTCTAACTTAAGTTGTGAATTGTTTGTAGGTATGGCTAGCGGTAGTGGTGTTCCAGGAGCTAACGGACAGGGAGCTAACAGTCATGAGCCACCAGCTAGGCCTATTCAATATAGAGTGGGGGATGATGGGACCCGGCTTCTGTTTACCCCACGTCGGGGAAGAGAAGATTGTGCGTGTAGGAGGAGATACTCTTATCCGAATGCAGTGGTGCTGTCCATTGACGATGAGCGTCAAGAGCTGATTGATACTAATAGGAATCTTCAGGAGGAGATAGCGGTTGCAATGGATGTCATGACCTATCGTCAAGGCCAGATTCGGGATTTAGAGGCTTGGGTTGAGTTGCTAGAGACTCGGGTAGATGAGGAGCATGATAGGACTAGGGCTGCTCGTGATCAGGTCTAGAGGTTCCAGACCCGACTTGCTAGGGTGACTGACAAGGTCCAGGATCGGACCGCGAGGATTAGGGCCGACGCCACTGCTATGGTTGATGCTGTGGCCGCAGCAAATGCTGATGCTTTTCTTGAGGAGCCATTAGGGGAGGACTCTTCAGAGGAGGAGCCCTTTGAGGATATACTGATGGAGGAGAACCCCTCTGAGGAGGTCGAGCCTGAGGAGGAGGATCCGTCTGATGAGACTCCTCCTGGTTGACCTGCTGAGGATTAGGGTAGTAGTACTAAAGTTTTAGGATTTTATTAACCCTTTTGTAAGGAGAAACTACTAGAAAGATTCTCGTCTCTGTGGGTGCATGTTTACTTACTGCTTTCACTATTGTATTTTGTGTGGTAAATTGGCCGTGAAAGCAACTTTTGTGTACTCTTTTGTAGTAAACATGCCACTGTACTGTACTTGACTTCCTCGGATTATATATGTATGAAAATTTGGTTAATTTTAGAAAATCCTCTCGTTTGTTCCACAATTTAATTTTAAAATTGCTTATTTTAATTGGTGTTATTCCATTATATTTCTCTTTATCTTGTTTCACCTTGTTCTGTAGTATTTTATTTTATTTTAATTCACTTTCGTACTTATTTATGTCTACCTACTATAGAAATCATGGACGGTAGACGAGGCCGAGATCGAGGCAGAGGTCGAGGACGAGGGCGTAGGGCAAGACAACCCCAAAATGAGGGTGATGACCGAGGGTCAGCAGTTGACCAAGGTCGAGGACGAGGATTAGGTCAGGGACAGGGAGAAGGTCAGGGATAAGGAGTGGATTTTGGGGAACAAGTGGTGACAGCCATAAATCAGATGATGGGCATCTTGGCTCGTCTAGTGGACCAACAAGGTCAGGGGCCAGTGAATCAACCTAGGGGCCACAAGAGTGGTGAAGATAGGGCTTTAGAATGCTTTTAAAAATTTGCCTCGCCTAAGTTCTTTGGGGAACCCGATCCGGAGGCCGCTGAGGGGTGGTTGGACCATATTACGGATATTTTCGGTACTTTGAATTATACGAAAGAAAGTCGGGTATCTTTTGCCGCTTTTCAGTTTGAGGGAGCGGCTAGGTCTTGGTGGAACATGGTTGGGGCCAAATGGGATAGGGACCAGACTCCTGAGACTTGGGAGAATTTTACTAGGGAGTTCGATGCTAAGTTTCTCCCTCCTATGGTATAAGAAAAGAGGGAAGATGATTTCATTAAGTGTCGTCAAGGTTTCTTAAGCGTCACGGACTATGAGGCGCAGTTCACTAAGTTGTCTAAGTTTGCCCCAGAATTGGTGGCCACGGAGCAAAGGAGAATTAGACGCTTCGTCCAGGGTTTAAACTTGGAGATCCAAGAGGGGTTAGTAGCAGCTCAGATTAACAGCTTTAGTGAGGCCATAGAAAAGGCCCAGAGGATCGAGACTGCCAAGGCTTAGTTGAAGACTTTTCATGCTAGGAAGAGAAGTGCCCCTTCTAGTAGTCGGGGCCCTATGGATTTAAGTGCTCCACCTTCCAAGTTTGGGAGAGGCCCTAGTGGGGCTAGCGCTTCAGGAACTTCAAGAGGAACCTTTTCCCGAGGAGGGGCATCCCGAGGGTCGGTTAGTGGTAGAGGCCCAGCAAGGAGTGCTTCACAAGGGAGCCAAGCTTCGAATTCCGGCCTTACATGTGGTTTCTGTAGGAGGCCAAATCACACTGCTAATGAATGTTGGAAGAAACAAGGAAAGTGTTTGAGGTGTGGTAGCTCCGAGCACCAGATATCTGCCTGTCCCCAACTCCGAGAGCGAGGTGGGACCCAGAGGTCGAACCAGAGTCAAGCTAGTATGGTAAGGTACAGGCCAAAAGTACCAGCTCGAGTTTATGCACTGGATTATCAAGGGGTGCCTGAATCGACTGAAGTGGTCGAAGGTACCATTCCCATCTTCTACCGTTTAGCTAGAGTTTTAATTGATTCTGGTGCATCTCATTCATTTGTTAATCCTGCATTTGTTTGTGGTATAGACGTAAAACCTGTTAGGTTACCCTTTGACCTAGAGGTTAGAACACCAACTGGGGACAAAAGTTTGATTACAAGTTTGGTGTATAAAAACTGTGAGTTGTGGATTGGAGAGAGAAAATTAATGGTTGATCTGGTGAGCTTGGAAATTAAGGGGTATGATGTGATTATTGGGATGGATTGTTTAGCTAAACACCATGCTAAAGTGGATTGTAGATTGAAAGTAGTGGAATTCTGTATCCCGGGGGAAGCAACCCTGAGATTGGATGTTAAAGGAAGGTTGGCTTCATCAGTTCTTATTTCTGGAATTAGGGCTAAAAAACTTCTGAGTAAAGGGGCTCAAGGATATTGGGCTTTTCTTATAAACCCTCCGAATGATAAGGTGAAATTGGAAGATGTGCCGGTTGTTAAAGATTTTCTTGATGTATTTCCCAAGAAATTGGAATCTTTGCCTCATGAACGGGCCAAAGAGTTTAAGATTGATCTGGTACCTGGAACGGCGCCAATTTCTAAGACTCCCTATAGAATGGCTCCGGCCGAACTTAAAGAGTTGAAGATACAGTTACAAGATCTTTTGGAACGAGGGTTCATTAGAGAAAGTGATTCTCCGTGGGGGGCACCGGTTCTATTTGTTAAAAAGAAAGATGGTAGTCTAAGGCTGTGTATAGACTATCGGGGGTTAAATGTTGTGACAATCAAGAACAAGTATCCCTTACCACTCATTGATGAATTGTTTGATCAATTGCAAGGGTCAGTGATATTTTCTAAGTTAGATCTTAGACAAGGGTACTACCAGTTGAGGATTAGAAAAGAGGATGTACCGAAAACGGCTTTTAATTCGAGGTACAGCCACTTCTAGTTTGTAGTGATGCCCTTTGGATTGACTAATGCTCCAGCCGCATTCATGGATTTGCTGCAACGAGTATTTAAGCCCTATTAGGATCGATTTGTTGTGATCTTCATCGATGATATCCTAGTATATTCTAAATCCCAAAAGGACCATGCCGAACACCTGAGGATTGTGCTACAAACCCTCCGAGAACACAAGCTATTTGCAAAGTTCAATAAATGTGAATTCTGGTTGGAGGATGTATCTTTTCTAGGGTATAGAATTTCCAAGGACGGGATTGCAGTTGACCCAGCTAAAGTGGAGGCTATTACTTATTGGAAACGGCCTGAGAATCCGACTGAGGTGAGAAGTTTCTTAGGGTTGGCTGGTTATTATCGTCGGTTCATTCAGGATTTTTCAAGAATTACAGGGCCTTTGACGGACTTGACTAAGAAACATGGAAAGTTTGTTTGGAGCCCTAAGTGTGAGGAAAGGTTTCAAGAGTTGAAGAAGCGGTTGACGGAGGCTCCGATTTTGACCTTACCCGATGGCAAAGAAGGATTTGTGGTGTATTCAGATGCCTCTAAGGATGGATTAGGTTGTGTTTTGATGCAAAATGGAAAAGTTATAGCATATGCTTCTAGGAAGTTGAAACCTCATGAACAGAACTACCCAACACATGATCTAGAGTTGGCGGCGGTTATCTTTGCTCTGAAGAAGTAGAGGCATTATTTATACGGGGTGACTTTTGAGGTGTTCACGGAGCATAAGAGCTTAAAATATTTGTTTTCTCAAAAGGAATTGAACTTGAGGCAAAGGAGATGGGTAGACTTTATAGAAGACTATGATTGTTCCATAAAGTATCACCCTGGAAAGGCAAATGTTGTGGCTGATGCGTTGAGTCGTAAAGCTCAGGTAGCGGGGTTAATAGTAAAAGAATGGGAAATGTTGGAACAAGTGAGCGAGTGGAAACCTTGCCTAGGAACGGAAAAGGTTATTTTTGGAAACATGGAACTAAGGTCTCCGTTGTTGGAGCGGATCAAGGAAGCACAGTCAAAAGATCCCGTAGTGCAGAAATTTTTGGAGAAAGTACAAAAAGGGGAAGCTTAAGACTTTAAGAAAGGGCCAGAGGGTGTATTAAGATTCCGAGAGAGGATAGTAGTGCCTAATGAAGAGATATTGAAGAAAGAGATTTTGAAAGAGGCACATCGGTCCAAGTATACCATTTATCTTTGGAGTAATAAGATGTACCAAGATTTGAAAGGATTGTACTGGTGGGATGGATTGAAAAAAGATGTAGCTAAGTATGTGCAGACATGTCTTACTTGTCAACAGGTTAAGGTCGAGCACCAAAAACCCTCAGGACTCTTACAACCTTTAGAAATCCCTGAATGGGAGTGGAAGCATATTACCATGGATTTTGTCACTGGTCTGTTAAGGAGTAAAAGGGACACGATGCCATTTGGGTAGTAGTTGACCGACTCACTAAATCTTCTCATTTTCTACCAGTGAATATGAAATATCCTTTGGAGAAATTGGCCAAACTTTATTTGGATAAGATAATGAGGTTACATGGGATTCCAGTAAGTATTATGTCCGACCGAGACCCTAGGTTTGTCTCAAGGTTTTGGCAGAAGTTACAAGAGACGTTGGGAACTAAGTTGAAATTAAGCACAGCCTATCACCCTCAGACAGATGGCCAATCTGAGCGGACCATTTAGACCCAAGAGGACATGTTGAGATCTTGTATAATGGATTTTGGAGCAAGTTGGAGCCAGTACATGACACTGGTTGAGTTTGCATACAATAACAGTTACCATGCCTCGATTCAAATGGCACCTTATGAGGCACTCTATGGTAGGAGGTGTAGGTCGCCGATTCATTGGGATGAAGTGGGTGAGAAAAAGGTTCTTAACCCAACTGCTATACCTTGGATTGAGGAAACTTATGAGAAAGTGAAGTTGGTTAGGGAAAGACTTTTAACGGCTCAAAGTCACCAAAAGAGTTACGCGGACAATAGGAGGAAAGACTTGGAATTTGAGGTAGGAAATAAAGTTTTCTTGCGGGTTAAGCCAGTGAAAAGTGGAGTAGTGTCGAAGAAAGGGAAGAAATTGAAGCCGAGGTACATTGGACACGTTCGAGATTCTCAAACGAATTGGGGAAGTGGCTTATCAATTGGATTTACCTGCCAGCATATCGAAGATTCATAATGTCTTTCATGTTTCGATGCTCAAGAAGTATTACCCAGATTCGAGTCATGTGCTGCAATTAGATGAGCTTGAGGTGGATGAAACGCTCTCATATGAGAAAAAGCCTGAAAATTCTCGATCGGGAAGTAAAGGATTTGAGGACGAAGAAAATTCCTTTGGTTAAGGTCTTATGGAAAAAATCATGACATCGAGGAGGTGACTTGGGAGGTAGAAGAGGAGATACAGAAAAAGTATCCAGAATTATTTGTTTAATAAGGTGAGAATTTTAAGGACAAAATTCTTTTAAGGGGGGAAGGATGTGAGGGTCTCAAAAAATTTATTTTTAATATTGTTAAAATGTATTATTTTAAATAATGTTATTATTGTTATTAATTCGTTCAATTATTTTAAAATCGTACGTAAATGAATTTTTTAGAAAATTTAAATGAAAATTCAATTTAATTAATTAATTAATTATTTAATTTATTTCATCTTGAGGTGACTCGATTTTATTTCACCCTTAATTTCTTGTAGTTTATCAATAATTCGTTTAGCTTTTAAAATTTGCCCTTTTCACATTAATTAGACAGAAAATGAGAAAAACACGTTTTACGAGGTAAAAATTCGGGCAATGAGTGAAGTAGCATTGGAGTGTAGGGATGATCAACCGTAGGTCAGAAATGTAATTAGGTGACTAGAGGTGAATTAAAAAGAGTGATTATAATTAGGGATTTGAAATTATAGTTTAAGTTGGATTAACCTCGTTGGACTAGAATCTTAATTAACCATTGTTTCTTCCACTTAATTCACCCTAATTCACTTCAATTTTATTTCTTTTCATCTCTCCATCCTAATCGAGATTAACCCTTCAATCTCTAGCTAAGTGAGATAATTATTTTCCCTCCAAATTATTAGCAAAAATTACTATTCATTTGTTGACTTTTGGGGCATAAGACAAGCTTTATGTCTTGTCTTTCTTTCTTCATTTAATTCCTTAAAAAAAATACACAAAATTCATCTCACTCTCTCCTCTCTTGGCCGAACTCCCTCTCCCCCTCTTCCCTTGTTGTTTCATCAATTTCATCTTCCAAATTCGCTCTAAAATTATCTACAAACCTCCATTAATCTTGGCTTAAGCTTGGGTTTGTGGTGAGGGAGCATGGGAGGAACTCTTGGTAGGATTGAGGCAAGCATTCTTGGGGAAATTTGTTAAACTTTTTAGAAGAGGTAAGGTTCTAAAGTTTCCATTTTTGTCTATTGGTTACAATTTCAAGCATGATATTATGATTGGGGAGTTGAGAGGTTGTTAGAACCTTGACATTTGTTGATGAAATTGATTCTTGTGTTAGTTTGCAATTTTGGATGATAAATTTCATTAAATTACCTTTCTTGATTTTGGTTGAATGAGTGGGCTCTTGGACTCTCACAATTGTGATAATTTGATTTCTAGCATGATTATTGATGCAATGTATGTATTTAAGTTGGAAATTGTGGTTGAACATTGGAGGAAAGACCTCAAGGAAAACCGGTTGGAAAAGGAAGAAAAATGAGGAAGAAAACTTCTGTTTTTCTTTTAATGTTGTGGTTGTGATGGTTAGTTGAAACAAGGAAAACTGGAAAATTGAGCAGGCATGCTGTCCGATTTTTGAGGCTGTTTTAGTGCAAAATTTTGAGCTAAACTTGTGTCAATTTTGACCATTATCAGATTAAGGAAGATTAAAACTATCTTGGGTTCGAAAATGGAGTCAATTGGAAGTAGTTTAGGTATGAAAAAGTTGATTAGAATAAGTGGTGCGAAACTTCACTGGTTTGAGGTAGTTTACTGAGCGAACTTTGGGTGACTAGAAAACTATCTTCCCAAGGGAATTTTTAGTTTAATTTTGGTATGAACCTATATTATATATGGAAGTATTAGTGTACCAAATTTGGTAATTTTTGGGTACGAAATCGTCACTCAAAAGAAGCCTAGAATGATGCCCTGTAAATCTGAAAATCAGAAATTTCAGAATTGCGAACCAGCCCTATTTGAACTACTATAATTTCTTGCTCGAGAGTCGGAATTGAGTTCCCTTGGTGGCATTTGAAACTTAATATATAGGAATTTAAACTGTATAAATTTCAGAGGCCAATTCATTTTCTAAAATTTTTGGTGAATTTTCAAATTGTCTGGTCGGCCAACCTGTTATGTTCTGTTTCAATACTGTAGTAGTTTGTTAATAAAAAATTTGGGCAGTTTCTATCCAGAATTTTAACTGGGTGCCTTCTACAAAGTTTTATAACTTTAAAAGAGATTTCCAAGGGTACCAAGCTTGCAAAATTTGGACTTGTATAACTCAAGTTACGATTTTCCAAAGATTTCAGCTCAAAATGAAAGTTCATCAAACTTACTTGTTCTTAAACTAAGTTTGGTTGATTAACTAGAAAACTCATCTTCGTTCTCTTCTAATTATTTTACGGCAAAGTGTTGATTTTCCATTTGACCAAAATTTGGATTCCGACCCCTACTTTGTCGGTGAGTTTCCAATGCGTGTTAAATGCTTTACTTTAAATGCTTTGTGCATGAACGTGCTTCGTGACATTTTACGTGTTTAAAATGTGGAATTTGAAATTGTTGAATGCCTCGCTTAAAGGAGAGTATACTTTATTGCTCCCTTATAAGTAGAGTTGGTGACTTAAGTGTTTTTGCTTGTATTACAATTTGGAGAAGAAAAGTATTATATAACCACTCTTGGCCACGTCCCTTGAGTGGTTAAGTGCTTAAGTGTTTAAGTGTTTGGCTTGTGGGTCCGGTAGGGGGAGTTCGGTGGAAGGAGTTTGGCGTGAAGAGTCGTCTACTTGGATTGAAAGTCGACGGAGTGTCGACTACTCTAAATGTTCGTGAATTGTGGATTTGAGCTCCTGAGAGCTCCTGTATCCTTCTTGTGTGTTTCTGTGTTTATTTTACTCATTTTAATTATGTTATTTACTTCGCTTTATGCCTGTGCATGACCTTTTGAAAATTCACGAGCTTTTAGCTCACCCATGTTCCCCTTTGTTTTTCCTTAACAGGTGATGAGAATCCGGGGACCTAGTTAGGTCTAGCACTATATTTTTTGGCTTTTGTCTCGAGTATGGAGAATCGAATTGTATCTTCTTTTGGTTTTGAATATTTCGAATTCATGGGAGTGTATTAAACTATGGCTTGAGGTTTTAAATGTTTTGAGTTGATTATTGTACTTTAAGTTTAAACGTTACTTTATAGTTTCCAATATCATTAATGATGTGAATTTTAGTTTATTTCTTTAGAGTTAGTTTATTTGAATACTCGAGTCCTGGCGAGAGTTGGGCAAGCAGACCGCCAACCCCTCTGGTTAGCCTTAGGGGGAGGTGGGGCTGTCACAGAGTATTACCCAAATTTGGTTAGTTGAGGTGTTCGGGCCCGGTAAGGGGGTGATTGGTGGACGGTTATGGTGTAAGTGGTGTCTACGGATTTGGTTCTTGATTTCAAATGTTGACGGAGAGTCAACGGCTCGTGTTCGATCAAGCTTTGTGGATTTGGCTTTTGGAAGCCACCTGTATCCTTTACTTGAGTGTATTGCTTTATTTTACTTTAAATGTGTGATTTGACTATCTGATTTGCCTATTTGTTACTGTGATTGCATGTTTTTGGGGACCTCATTAAGCTTTCGCTTACCCCTTTCCCTTTTGATTTTCCTTAACAGGAATGTGTAAAAGGTCGGAGAGTTTGATTGTGGCCTAAAAGTCAAGCATTTATCTTTTGTTTAGGTAATGATGTATTAGTGAACTTGTTCCTTGAAGTTGGTTGTAAACTTTAAGATTGAAATGTTGTAAACTTTATGTTCGTGTAACTTGGAGTTAATTTATCTTGAGCAAATGTTGAGATTAATGCTTTGATGATACTTTGAGTATTTGAATCCTAGCGAGAGTTGGGTAGGCAGTTCACTAATCTTTAAGGTACGCCCTAGGGAAAGGTGGGGCTGTCACATAAACTACATACCTCGAGTTCTAGTAAAATCAAGTAAGATCAAGTGTAGATCTACCCAAGAGTGGACTCCCAAGTCTTGCACCTTCAAGTATTCTCAAGATTAACCAAGGATCTAGTTGGTTCTTGGTGATTTCTTCCACAAAGCTTCAAGATCAAGAAGAAGAAAACAAGATGAAGCTTTCTTTCTCTCACTCTTGCTCTCTCTCTCTCACTCTCAGATCTCTCTCTCTTGCTCTCTCTCTCTTACTCGGCTGAAGCTTGAAGGAGAAATAGCAAGATAAAGCTCTCTCCAATGGAGTCTTCAAGGTGAAAAAGAAGAAGAAGAAGAATAAAGCTCAAATCTCTCTCTATTTCTCTCTCTCTACTTCAGCTCTCTCTCTCTCTCTTATGCTCTCTTGGTTGCTGAAAAATGAAGAGAAAATGGAGCTAAAGTGAAGACAGTAAGGAGACAAGAAACATGGCTCTCCTTGTTTCAGGTAAAAGTTAGTCAACCTAACTTTATGTCGCGTCTACGCGCGATACTTCTAGTTTTTACTGGATTTTCTCCTTCTGGCATTGCTCTACCATAAATATATCTTGATAAAGTCTCTACATATGCTCAGTTTCATCTTAGAGCTACTATTCATGTCACGACTCGAAAATTAACACTTAAACTGGTCGAAGTAAAAACCAGCAATTTATTCACGAAAAATTCTCTAAATTAGAAAATGATAACTGATAAGTCAATATTTTGCATGCTTTTAATAGGTTTAATTATGTAGTTTTTGTGTGTTTTTGGTATTTTTTGTAGCTAATGATCTAGGGTTTCTAGTTAATTTTGCATTTGATGGCTTCAATGATGAAAATTGAATTTCTATGGATTAATGTGGTGAAAATTTCATGTTTTTGTATGATTGCTTGTCCAATTATCAAATGAGGACAAAATGAGGAAAATTGCAAAGAAGCTTAGAAGAAAAGTTGGAAAATTGAATTATCTGAAGGTGAAGAAATTCCAAATTGAAAAATCCAAAATGCAATTCAAATATGGAAGAATCAAAAGGTCAAAAGTCGGAGCAATTAACGTAACAATTTCTCAACGAAAAGTTCGTATTTTGCCAGTTTTAAGAAGACTCGCGAGCCGATACGCGAGCCAATATGCGAAAATTTCAAGCAACTCACGAATCCCTCTCACAGAAGACAGGAGAAGCATATCCGTGATGTGATCCGCGAGCCTCTTCCTCGCGGATCCTTAGAAAATGATGGCTGCAACTTGCAGCTGAATTCCAAATTTTTCAGCTCAATTCCAGCTCAGTTTGTGGACAAATTTCAGCAAGAGTTACGTGAAGAATATTGGAAGATTGAAGAAACAACTCATTGCTAATCCAAAACACAATTATACAACTCATTTGAGATTGAAATTCAAAGGATTCAATGCATGAAGACAAAGAGATTTAAGAAGCCATTTTCCTTGACTTTTGAAGGCCAATTTGTCTTGTATTCACATGACATAATTTTGGATGCTTATGGATATAATCTTCTATAAATAGGGCCTTTTGTATACAAATTCAAGGTATTCCATTGAAGAGAGAAAAAAGACTAGAGAATAGCTCTAGTTCATTAGTTAGGTTCTAGTTCTTAGTTTGTAGTTTCTAAAGAGAGTAAAAGTGAAAGTTGTGAGGAGTTCTTGCACTTTGTATTTGGGAGATCAACTTGTGAAGAAGTTCAAGGATTCAGCTTCAAGAAATTGAATAAGATTCCTTCTTCCTTTACTTTGTCTCTTGTGCTTAAATTTCATGGCTTTGTGCAAGTTTGTTTTATGCTTAAATGTTCTTAATATGATGTCTAGCTAAGCCTTTTTAATTCTAGAGTTAGGATGAACTTGTTTTAGTTGTGATTATGAAGTAGTTGAGCTACTTATGTCCTCCATGATTTTGCTAGTTTAAGACTTGTGCTTATGCTTTATGGTTGATTAGCTACCAACTATTAATGATTTGATGTTGATGAGCAATGAAAAACTTGTCTTCAATAAGATCTAAGTTCTTAAACACTAACTTATATTCTCACGAAAGTAGTGAATATAGTTGGTTGGTTGTGGTTTTATACTATAACTTCATTGAGCTTATTTAACTTGTTTCTCTCTTTTCTCTATGAAAATAGGTCAAGGAAGATTCCAAGAAGTTAAGGAATTGGCGAAAGCAATTCCGAATGACTAGCTCATCTTAAATGAGAGCTTGCACTACACATGACCATTGACGAAAGTGATGGCATACAAAAGGAAGTTATACCTTAGCAAATCATTGGAGAAAGGACATAATAAACTTGACTAACTTCTAATCTTAACATAACAAGGAATTCTAAAGCTCTAGGATTCCTCCAACTTGATCTTAAAAACTCTCTCTAACCTAACTCTCTAATTTCTTTACTTGCTTTCTTATTTCTTGTCTACCACCAATTGGATGTCTTTGACACCTTAACGGTTGGTTTTAATTGCTTTATCCCTCTTCCTTAGGTCGGTTTACCGCCTTCTCCCTTTTATCTAGCTTTCCTTACTTTACTTGCCTTCCTTTAGTTGTTTTCTAGATAACTAGGAGGCATAAAACGCGCGTTGCGCGTTAGTTTAAAAACACAACATGCCCAGATGAAGGTGTGTACCGAGGGGGAAAAATAGGCGTATAATGCTACGTTGCATGATGCTGATTGGTAGGTATACATGGTTCATTAAGTACTGAGTATTTGAATGATACACGTATAACACAAACATGAATTTAATACTTTAAATAAGAGAGAAAAGAATGGTTGGTGGGGCATATTTAGATAAGCAATTGAACGATGCATACTAACATTTTCTTAAAGGTTTTATTTTTTAATTTGGTGATCTTAAATACCAAATAAGAAGTGATTCGTATGTTATATCTTTTAATAAAAGGATAATTTTTTTGTTAAAAAATATTGTATTTCGGGAATTATAAAACATCAACAATTAATTAATTTGAAATAAAAAAATATTTCTATAGACATCTATAATCAGAGTAAACTCTAAAATGGAAAGTATAGTGTGCATGTATCATCATTAATTCAAATAATGACAATGCTTTGATTTTTTTAAAATACTACTTATGAGCAAACAGTACTATTTATGTTATGAAAATACTACAAGGGTTGAAGGGTGAATGATAATTTGGACAAAAACACATAGAAAATTTTTAGTTTGGACAAGTGACACTTGATTTTAGGCTAAGGGATTCACAAACACGTACTGAGAACACTTATGACTTGCTTGGGAACCGCTAGATGTAGAATTCTAAGTATGCTGATGAACTATAAGCTACATATAGTAGGATTCATAATTAAAATTAAAAAAGGGTACCATGAATGAGTACCATGAAGCAAGAGAGCTGTAAATCGTCCAGTACTATACAATTGCCTTTTCTCAAAGGTCGAAAATTGAATCCCTTAGAAATTTTTATTAAAAGATTTCACTACATTCACGCTGCAATGAGTTTGGAAATGTATATTATCACTGGCGACAAAGCATAAAATTTATCACTTTTTCTTTCAACCAATAGAGACACATTCCATTCTTGTCCTTTTCGCTAAAGAACTACTGGAATAAGATCACAAAAAACTGGAGTTCGAATCACCCTTTAGCTTTTTTTTTGCTCTGTATCACGCTTTCTTTAGGTCTCTCAAAAATCTTCCTAATTAATAGAAAAATAAACTTTAAATGTAAACAAAATTTTGGAGTTCAAAAGAAGACTTAGAGGAGATTAATGAAAGCTGATAATGATGTTCTCCCTTAATAATGATTCGACATATATAAACTTCAAATTCGATTTTTGTCAAAAGGTTAATAACACCGCCGGCCAGTTTAACCATCAGCTAACTGAACCATGAGATTATGAAAGCAAATTAAAAGCTGAATACAAATAAGTAGATAAGTTCAACCAAGGTGAATAGTGAAAGAAAAGTGCCATGGGAAGAGTTTTTCTATGCCTTTTCGATTGAATACAACAACAGCAAAAGAATTTCCTAATTGAGGAATAAAAAGTAATATTTCGCCTGCGTGAAGATCATGGTCAGCTACAAACACGTTCCAATTCTGCTCCAAAGATCTCTCTTTCATACCGATGGCGTAGGTTTTACTTCCACTTGTAAGAATTATTGTTGGAGTGTTTTTCTCATGAAGTGAAGATTTGCATATTATGGAAGTGCCTGATCATGAAGCATAACTCAACTTGATTACAAATAAAGAAATCAAAAGCAAGATAAATGTAATAGAGTATTGACCAATCTGTCGAGATCCAGTGTGTAAAACTAATAGAAGGAAGAAAAGATGCCCAGTCATGTTTGAAGAACTGATTTATAGATGAAGCTATAAAAGTTAGATTGAGCTGTTTAGTGCTGTCATCTGCACATACTGAAAGAGTAGTTAGTTTGTGTTTTGTTAGCATGTTAAGTAAACAAATAGTGCTTCAAAGTGGAAGTATAACCTTGAGAATGAAGGTTAGGTTGTGGCAGCATAGGCAAAGGCAGCGTCCAGCACATGATACTATATGACTCGGAGCTTGAGAAAGCCATAGAATCGTAGGATAAATTTCCTTTTGTCCTCAAGAAAATCATATCATGCTCATGAACCAGATTATCAACACAATAGGCTTCCCATCCTTCCGAAAAAGATTTATCTTTGATGCTTACGTTCCAGTACTAAATGCCATGGTATATCTTTACTGTTATACCATCTTTGAATCCAATTGAATCAAACAGAGTAGTGGAGATCTCCTACAATGTAGGCAACAGTGGGGAAAATATGGATTAATATCTAAGAAAATAGCTATGGAAGAGATAACATATAATTTATAGACCTGCTTTACTCTATTTGTACAAAAGAGAACGTGGCACCATGGTCGTCCCTTTGGAATTTTTTCACAACTAGCGACAATTGGACCTGTGGATAGAATGAAGAACGGATGTTAATTTCTCAAGTTATTTGTCAGCTGTTGGAAAGGAACGGATTAAAGAAAGAAATAGGTACAGGTTTCAATTCAACCAGAGATGTCTCCAACACTTTTGAATTGTAAACGTAAAGTTAACTTGTACCTGCAAGGCTGAATGCTTCGGGAGGAAGACCAATTACATTCAACAGCCATTGAGTAACTGAATCGAAAGAATACAAAGATGGTTCACCTGTGTATTTTAGTATTTGGGGATAACTTTCGTAGACTTTTTTTGATGTAATATATATTGTGTCCATCGAGGACGTAACCATTGTTGCAGCATGAATTTTTTCTCTGCAAAGGTATACAAAGAACCTTGTTTTTTCCCCTGAGCAACCGCCCGCCATTTGTTAAAGGGATTTTGGTTTGGTCATAGCTGATCCGAGACAAATAAAACTAAGGAGTCTATGGAATAAAAGGCGAAGTATTAATAGAATGACATATAAGAGTGATAGGAAGGGATGGATTTGTAAACATAACTACCGATATGTTTATATAGAAAAACAGTAAGGCAACCGACCAAGTCGGGAAAAAGTAAAAGATAAATAAATGTTGCGTGGAAATCGAGAAATAGGAAGTAAAGCTGTTTGAAGCATAATAAAGAGCAATCAACTGTAGTTTTTCTGAAGGTGATTCAATGATAGTTAATACGAAAACAAACCCCCCAAAGCTATAAAGAGCAAAGCTGAATATTCCAAAAAAAGTCATCATTAATTATTTAAAAGATGTCATTTATGTAAGCAATAATGAAATGAAGGAACTGAACAAGAAAGTTTCAGAATAGCTTAATAGTTAGGTGCTATGCAGTAATGAAATGGAGTAAAAGTTGGTAACTGGTAGTGCTCTGTTGCATTCATAGCTCTAATGAATAAAGACACCAGGAAAGATAAAGGCAGCTCCGGTGCACACAGAGTAATGCAAAATTTGGACTGAAATGCTTTAATGAAACAAGAGATTCGATGATCTGAAAACAGATCATCTTAACTTAGAAACCAAGTGCCAAAAGGTTAAATGGCATGCCAATGCTTCAATACAGCTCAAAAGCGACGATAAATACACTAAGTTGTTCAGATAAATTAGCTACTTAGTAGGTTGAACTTAAACATAGAAAAACATCTCAGAAGAGATTGGACCCCTTGGTCAACTGATTTATGTAAGGGCTAACTACTTCTTTCGTTGTTTCTTTCCAGTAGGTTTTTCAGGTTCATTAAGGTCACTTAAGAGACAATGCTGTGCTCTACATGATGATTCTTCTTCATCTGCAAAAGGAGAGTAAACCAACAAATAAGTGAGCATTGTACAAAAACAAGCCTGGCTGATGAAGAGTATGAAGCACATACCTGAAGTTAGAATTTTTGAAGATGTATTTTGAGTTTTAGTGCTTTCAAATGAATTTGTTTTCTCTATAAGAGAAAAGTATAAACAAAATTATTTAACTATCTTAAGATGGTAAATGGCCGAAGAAAAAAAACTGAAGATGCACACCGAAGTGAAACAAGAGAAGTAGTATCCCTGAAGCTTATTGCTCTCCTCTTGAGCTAAGAGTTGACTTATGTTGAGCGTAAAGACCACTACAATTTTCCTCAAAATAATATGAAACCGTAGCGTGAGAGGATCCATCACCTCTTGTGCTTCCTCGGCCCTGATCTACTATGAACATTTTGTTTTTCAACTCTTCATGAATCTTATCCGAGGCGCTCCTCATTCTACTAAAAAAAAATAGTGTAAGCTACAAATAAATATAGTTACTAAAAGCTTTTAAGAAAGTAAAGAAGCTATTTATTTGAACCCCGTTGAAGTACTCCATTGTTTGCAAGGCAAGAATCCAAGCAAAGCCTTTTCACCAAAAAACTGATGCGATTGTATCGTCATCATGAGATCGATATCAAACGGCATCGCAACGCACAAGAGAAAAGAAATGAAAACATATGCTGGACATCAAGTAACCGAAGGAAGCTTTGTAAAAGGAATAAGTGTCTTTCCTTCGAAAGCAGCTTGTTTCTCATTGCAATAGTTACGTGTATATGCACATCCATAGTCACCAAGTCGGCCGTCGGCACTTTACACATGCTATATACCAATACTTTTGTAAGACATGCTCAAAAGAGAACATGCATTTGACCCGTGAAACCTTTTAGAATAGCAGCAGCTTTGATTAGTTTATAGGAGCTAGGAGAACCAATGCATCCAAAGATGCAAAAAACAGCAATACTTTTCTGTTGGAACAACATCCCTTATAGTAGCTAGCTTCAGCTGAGGTCCATAAACATTTTAGAGATTTGTTATTGTATGGTTTCTCACGAGCAAGAGCACGCAGATCCTTCTCATTCGCATGCCCAGTATAAACAAAATAATCGATGCACAAATAAATGCCAAGTAAAAGTATCTGCTAAGAACACAGAGATGCATTTACATATTAAATATTACCAATTTCTTAGCACCCTTGCATCTCTAATAGGTGGATCAACAAGAACCACAGAAGTCATTCCTCGCTGATAATGACACCCTATTAATAGTATTGATTTGAGTTAAGCTGAAAACTTTAGTAGCTAGGAGTCAATACGATAATACTAATTATTGCACCGACCGCTAGGTAACAACTTTAAGCCCGCGACATACAATAACCGGATGTTTATTTTGATGCTCGAAATCATCTTGCCTTCACTATCAACAAATGCATTCCATAGAGACAATACTGGGAATCATACCTAAAATTTAGACAAGATATTAAGAAAACTTTGTTAAGTAAGTTCGGTAAAAAATCTCTTTTCAGAGATTAAAGTTTATGAATCGAGGCTAACCGCATACTCTTCATTCACAATGAGGAACCTTGCACATATGACTCATCTCTCTTTTTTATAGGCACAAAGTGCATTGCATTAACAACGACCATGATATCTGATAAAAATAGTAAATTAATACAATTATCGATGAAAGTTCACGATAAGCTACATTACAACATATTAAAAGCATAAATAATACTAACCAACTTGAGTCTTGGAATCAGCATAAATTGGTAAGTCCAAATCTTGCAGGATCAAATTCAAATGGCAATGCCTCGCTTCCTTGTTCATTCAATTCCTTGACAAAGCTTGTGTGCTTATAACCCACTGATAGAAAGGCCATTGGTTCACCATCGCTCATCAATCTCTAACTTCAGCATTTGAAATCGATACTTTTGAAAACCTCGCTTAGGCCCCATCTTTCAATAGCAGATAAACATTATTCCCTCAACTCTTGACCCCTGAAATTGCATCAATAGAGATAAAAATCTGTAACTCCATCTACTAAGCAAAAAAATAGAACAAATAACCAGCTATACGGCAAGCTATATACCTTTGAATCGCTAGAACAACCTTTTGGTATTTCAGGAGATTTCAGGACGCATGCATTTTTTCCCGACAAGAACATGAGCTGACCATCCCCTCATTTTGGCTTGATATCATCAATACAAAGTGTGTTCACCATTCTGTTGAAAGAAGAATGGTAAAATTGCAACTATGTGACAAGTAACAAAAAAAATTTATAACATAAAACAAAGACCAGAAAGCTATAGAATAATTAATGAAAGACAAAATCAATGAAGTCAAACATCTGTGGTACCTAGACAGATAAAAATCATTGTCTAGATAATTCAAGGATTTCATGAAAGACTACATTTCTAGTTTTCAACTCAAGAACTTCACAATTAAATGTTGTTAGAACTATTAACACTTTGAGTGCATTTGAAGTCTTTGCACGAGAAAGGGCAACATATAACTAGCCATGGGAGAAAACAGGATCACGTGAGTAAATTCCAACGAAATCAAGAGTCTGTCCCTGAGTTTTGTTAATCGTCATTGCAAAACATAGCTTAATAGGGAACTGAGTTCTTCTAAAAGGGATTCCATTCTTTTCACCATCGAGGTCAGAACGGAATCTTAGGTAAAACCATTTTCCCACCGGTGTCGACCCACCGCTATTTCTGCACAAATAGTATTACGACGCAGCTCTCTACAGATAAGCCTTGTCCCATTACAAAGGCCCTCTAATGGGTTTAGGTTTCTAACAAGAATCACTGGGCAATTCTCCTTCAAAATCAATCTATGAGGAGGTAATCCTTTTGGGTTTAAAGAATTGAGGAAGTCTTCATAGTCCCCCTGATCCCTCTCATTAAGAGTCCTTATTAACACTGATATAAACATGTTCCTCTCCAGGAAACCTCTTGATTATAATCTGGTTAACATTGTTGACGGCGTTATTGGTTGCTGATAAAATACAGCGATTGATGTAACAGCCCCACCTCCCCCTAAGGCTAACCAGAGGGGTTAGCGGACTATCTGCCCAACTCTCGCCAGGACTCAAGCATTCAAATCAATACTAACTTAAACTTGCAATCTCATCAAATACCACAACATTAATACTAAAACTGAAAAGAGCATTTAAACTTAAAATTACAGGCATCCATTTAAAACATTCACAACCCTTGAGCCAAAGCTCTAACAGTTCCATAAGTTTAAAGTACTCAACACCAAACAAATATACAAAATATATCTTCGTACTCGAGACCAAAAGTCAAAAGATCAAGACGCTAGCCCTAGCTACGCCTCGGGATTCTCGTCACCTGTTAAGGAAAAACAAACGGGAACGGGGGTGAGCTAAAAAGCTTGTGAGTTTCCAAAATTCATGCACATGCACTTAAAACGGTAAAATTAAAAGTAAATAATTAAAACACATAAACAAATCCAATTAACACACATTGAGGATACGGGGGCTCTCAGAAGCCAATTTCCACATTTCACGAGCAGCTATAGTAGTCGACACTTCGTCGACTTTCAATCCAAGTAGACGACTCTTCACGCCAACTCCATCCACATAACTCCCCCTACCGGGCCCGCATGCCACATAATTCAACAGTAAACAGTAAACAGTAATTTACTCAAGGCACACGGCCAAGAGCAATGGTATATCACGTTTCCATCTCCCAAGTTCAGTACATGCAACAAATAAATTTCCAACTCTACAAAAAGGGAGCAATAAAGTATACTCTCCTTTAAGTGAGTGGTTTAACAGTTTCAAGTTTCAACAAAAGCACATGACAGGTCACAGGGCACATTCAAGCACTAAGTTCGTAAATTAAAGCAGTAAACATGCATTGGAAAACTCACCGACAAAGTAGGGGTCGGAGTCCAAGTTTTGATCAGTTGCAAAATCAGCACTTTGCCCTAAAATAATTAAAAGAGAACAAAAATGAGTTCTCCTAATTCACCGGCCATGTTTAGTTCAAAAGTCGAAAGTTCGACAATTTCCTAAGTTGAGCTGAAAACTTTGAAAAATTATAACTCAAGTTATACAAGTCAGAATTTTGCTCATTTGGTACCGTTGGAAACCTCTTTGAAAGCTATAAAACTTTTCAGAAGACATTGAATTAAAATTCTGAACGAAATTAACCCATATTTTGGTTAAACAGTCTGCTACAGTAAAGAGACAGGGCTTATCAGGCTGGACATCCAGGGCACTTCGAAAATTCGGCAAAAATTACAGAAAATTATTTAACCTCTGAAATTCATACACAATATAGTACTACATAATAAGTTTCAACAGCCACTGACGGAACTCAATTCTGACACCCGAGCATGAAATGACAACAGTTCAAACAAGGGCAGTTCGCAATTCTGAAATTTCTGGGAATGCTAAGTTACAGGGCAGTTTTCAAAACATTGTTTGAGTGACGAATTCAAGTCCAAAAATTGTCAAATTTGGCACACTAATACTTCCATATATCAAATAGATTCATACCAAATTTAAACCTAAGATTCAAATGGGAAGGCAGCTTTCTACGGGGCTCAAGTTCATCCATCGAAACTGTCCAAGCCGACAAAGTTCATTCCCTTCACTTCTAGTCTCTTTTATCCAACATATTCTACTGCCGTTTCACCTCAAATTCGACCCTAAGCTGGTATTAGACTTCTTTAACCTAATGGTAATAAAAAATGATCACATCTTTTGGCAAGAATATCACGAAATAATCCTCAAAAATTCGGACAGCATAAACCCCATTTTTTTCCAGCTTTCACTTCCAAATTAGTAACCCTAATTGCATCAACTCTTGAAGGACTTTTTGTGGGTAAAAATAACAGCTTAAAATTCAACATTTAAACATCAAATTCAGCCCTTAAACTAGCCAAAAATACAGCCACGAAATTCAAGGAAAAATCAGAAAATTCATTCCCCAATTTTTCTTCCTCTAGCCGGTTTTTCTCCTTAAGGTTTCCTCCAACTTTTAACCACCATCATTACACATAATGCACTTAGATAGCATCATCTAACCATCTAGCAATCAATTACACACATTTAGTGGGAATTCAAGAGCCCACCAATTTTTCCATAATCATCAAATTTCTCAATAATGAAGCTCAACACTTCACACAACACAATCATCACCAATTCAAGGTTCTATGAACTCATTAACCACCCAATTTCTAGTTATCATGCTTAGAATTTAAAGAAATTAGACAAGAAGGAAGTTGGTAGAATTATACCTCTCTTAGGTTTGCAAGACTTCAAGAACAAAATGCAAGATGAAGCCCACAATATCCTCTTCCTTAAGCTCTTTGTCCAAGCCTCAAGCTAAGCTCTTCTTAGTGCAAATTTAGTTGAGTTTTAAGGAAGAAAATGGAAGGAATTTTTGATGAAGAACAAGAGGAAGAAGAGAGGGAGAAGTCGGGTGAGAAGAGAGGAAAAATGGAGCAATTTTGTGCAATTTTTCTTGAGGAATTAATGAGAAAAAGGAAGACAAGACATGGGTCTTGTCTTGCCTTCAAAGTCAAAATTGGCATAGTAACTTTAATTAGCCATTTGGAGGGAAAATTAATCACTTCATTTGGCTTGAGATTAAGGGACAAATCTCGATTAGGAGAGGGGATGGAGAAGTGATTTTTATGTGATTGGTAGGAATTTAGTTGAAAGAATTAACGGTTAGCTAAAATTCTAAACTTAAAGTGGTTAATCCAAATCTTAACTAAAAATTTCAAAACCCTAATTAATCACCTTCAAAGACCAAAATCCAGTCATTTAATTGCACTTTCAACTTATCAGTGATCATCTATACTTATCTCCACTAGTTTACTCACAGTCCGAATTTACCTCGAAAAACGTGCCTTTAACATTTTACCGCTAATAAATGCTACGAGATGAAATTAATAGGAAAATAGAGTTAAAATTAAATGAGGCATTGTGAATGAGGAAAAATCGGATGTCACAAGATAATTAAAGAAATAATTATATAAATAAATAAATAAATAAACTTCAAATTTTTTGAAATTAAAATTAATAATTTTTTTTTCTTCAAGGCCGTTACAATTGATCATTTGGTGTGGATCCAAAACGTATGCCTTTAAATCGCCAAAGACAGATTCTATTAACCTGATCATTAAAGGGAACAGGGAGAATTAGAAAAGGGAGAAATCATTGATAAGCAATCTTACATATATATGCATGTCTATGTGTGCACCTGTGGGTGTATAAATAGGTGATCAAATGGTAGTGCATAGAGTGTGTATATATATATATACACCTGTTCAGAGAAGTGTCCTTGCCATCGTATGAGATGACCATATCCTTGCATAGAGATATTCTACCACTGTCATCTTCAAGCTCACGACCCTCTCCTATCTGGAGCAAAAAATCAGAGAAGAGAGGATCCATAATAGCTCTCATATTCTGTGTTAAAGTGATTTTTTCCAAAGATTTCCATAGAGGTGACGCGACGAAGCTTGCTTGCACTAAAGCATCCCTTGTTGCATTCTCAATGATAGGCAAGGTTTGCCAGAAGTCACCTCCAAAAACAATGACCTTGCCACCAAAAGGATCGTTTGATTCCATTATATCCTTGAGCAGCATATCAAAAGCTTCAATTGTCTCCCTTTTAGCCATTGAAGCTTCGTCCCACAATATTAGTTTAGCTTGCATAAGCAACCTATCAGTAGAGCTCAACTTGCTAACTTGGCAAGTTTTGACTGTGGACATATCAAGAGGAATTTTAAAGCGGAATGCGCAGTCCTTCCTCCGTGGAGAATAGAAGCAACACACGACGCTACAGCAATAGCTATATGGCCTTGTGATCGCAACGTAGCCAGGATTGAACAATAAAGAAAAGTTTTCCCGGTGCCACCCAGCCCATCTATGAAGAAACTTTTACCCTTAGGAGAAAAAACTTGAGGAATAACAGCATCATAGGCAATTTTCTGGCATGTATTTAACCTTGAAGACATGAGCAAATCACCTTCCGTGAACTGAACATTTCTTTCAGCTTCAATTTCTTTTGTAATCTATCGATCCAATGGAATCTCAACATGATTAGGAATCAAATGGTAATTATTTATGCTTTTTCCCATTTGCTCAAGAGACTTATTAATTTCTTCAAAACAAGAATTGGATACACCGAGAATTATATCCAGCTAAAGCAAAGACTCATTTTGAAATCTCTTGATAGCTCATTTTCATACCTTCCCATAGGTATTTCGATTTGACTGAGAATGAAAGCTAGCACAACTGCAAACAAACTTCTAAGTGAAGAAGGCATTTGAAAAGCTGTAGCTTCATCAAGAGTGTCCTCAATATACGTATCAGATTGCAGCAACCCCATGCAGAAAGCAACCTCTCTATAAGAGTCCATACGAACTCCATTCATAGTCAATAAGTAATCAAATGAAGTAGGTGCAGGGACATGACACAAAAGCAACCTAAGAAAGTACCTTTCCCCTTCACCGGGGCTAACGGTTACCAATCTTCCAATCACTTTTCGCCGCTGTCTTCGAGACCAGCATTTTTTTGCTGGTTTCCATACAAAGAACTCAGGAAATTGTTTGTACAGCAGTTTTAGATTCTTAGCATCTGTATTTGTTCGGTTCATGGAAAAAAACTCAGTCAACATAGTTTTGGAGAAATCAACATCATCAACCAAATAAGCAAGATTAGTCCTTTTATGGAAAGAAATCACTTGTTCTCCAGGCAAATGCACCTGCAATGCATAAACACTTGGATTCATCTCACTCAAATTAAAACGAAAGATGCGCCAAAAGGCCTCTGCAGCAGCTACCCACCGACCTGATTGAAAGTCTAAAATTTCATCAACATCTTCACGGTTATTTTCTGAACACACATGGAAACTGACTCGGTCGAGACCCTTATAAACATACTTGTAGAGGTATTTCACTAACTTGACAGTGGAGCAAATTTCTATGTTCAAATGACAATCAAATAAAGCAAGGAGATATGGATTGTATGGAACAACCCATCTATTATCTAACAAATGATCCCTTACTCTAACAGAACGCCCATTCATCCTTCTTCGATAGTGAGGATAACCATCCTCTGTACAAGTAGTGTAGTCAGTGAAATCCTTTGGGTAGTGGTTCTTACACACACCAGTCTTCATACACACATTGTCTTTTTTTAGCGATCCACAGGGTCCGTGCATCATATGTTTCATGACCAAAAGATATAAGTGTCGCTGCTTAACCGGATCAGGTATCTCAGCAGAAACGATCATGTCATAGGCTTCGGGATTCAGTGGCTTATATTCTGGTTTTAAGATAACCAATATATGAGCGCAGGAAGCCCTCGCTTGAAACTCAATGACATACACACAAGTAGCACCTCCCCAAAAATCTTCTTTTTATAATTTCATTCTTAACAATTCCGCTTTGTTCGAACACTCGTGAGACCAAATCTGGTCTATCCCGAGGCTCTTCTCCATACATTAGATTATCTTGTATCTCTTTCCATATTGTATTGCAAGTCATGGTAATAAATAGGTCAGGCTTACCATATTTCTGGACCAAAGACATAGCATCTATGTATCTCATATCTCGCGGGCCCACCAATAAAAGAAGATGGTAGATACACTCGACGCCAACTGATTACCATCGGTCTCCAAGAGAAATGCTATCAATCACACCTTTAAGAATCTCGTCCCAATCTCCTCTACTTTTCCTATGGCGTCAAGCTCTGTAGTCTCAATTTTGACATAAATGTCGATCAAACTGCTGCAACAATCGCCTCGGTGCAAGAGCATTGACCTATCATTATCTCTAATTTGCAATCAGTAGTAATAGAACTCTCTAGCGTAAACAAGCTTAATGCTTTTTCTTTCCTTCTTCAAAGAACTATAATGAGGAAAAGATGCAAATCTCGTAATTGAGAAAGTAGGTGATTGTTACAGAATTAAAAGGAAACCAAGGAAAAATTAATAATCCCATTTGAAGAATCGAAAATATGTTATTTGCTTTTTCAATACAGATCAGTACACTTATAGAGAAGCATCAAACCAATTGCAAAAAGAAACTACCTAGGCTACCAAAAACAAGTAACACACCGAAAGTGTTAAACTCTGTAGTATGGAATGTAAATGGAAAACACAAGAGTTCTCAAAATTTTTTGTGTCCATCGCCAGCCTATAATATATGATTTAGTTAAACAAACCAACCGACTAAAGTGATAAAAGGTGGAGCTGCTGCCTCAACTATGAATATTAATGCAATTGATCAAGTGTCGAACTTTATTTTCAATAAAAATCAAATATCAATAGCGAATCGATGGTGCAGACAATGTAACTATGAACAAATTTCTAATTTCATTTATAAGCATCTCACCAGCAATATTTAAGTAGAGAATGTAAATATAAATGTTCCAACAATGACTTGAGGGTAAAAAGCAAGACAAAGCTAATCTAAAAAGAAGAAGTTAATGCACCTTCTGTTTCCATTCGAATGATATCAGCGGCACTCCCCATCTGAGAAATATCACCAAGTACATCATCATCATGTTCACACCTTTTCTTTTACGCTTGTGTTCCTTGGGATGCCATAGCGCAAGCCTGTTCCCCACGAGGAAACAATAGCGATACCGCAAGGAGTCATATAGCAAGCAAAATAGTGCTTGATTCATGGTTTGTATTCAATGAGAATACACTTGTATATGAGCACTCGCCTAAACCGTCATTATCGCCTCGTCCGATAGCAGCAACTTCCGATGACGTTGGTACATTATATAGACGCTGATCAAGCCCTGGATTAGAATTAAGAAATATGCCGTGATCATCTAGATTAGAAAGTTCTTTTAAGCCTTTAAAGAACCCGGTATACGGATTCTTTTCAAGTATACCCATCAAGAGCTTAAGAGTACTTTCACGTAATCTAGGAGAGGAGGCAAGTCTCTTTGAGAGCTCTTCGTCCTGATCATAGAAGTAAAGCTGGATACCAGGGAGGTTTGCCATTCGACATCGTCGTTCAACAAATGATATACCTGTCCCTGCCCTAAAAAAGTGTAAACTCCTTGTATTCTTCGTTAGGTTTCTATCATATTTGGCACCAAATAAGGTAAACCAAGGTTGTTGTTATAAGTATGCATTCCTTCAAAATTAATACACTCCCTCATCCTGCACTGTAATATAGCCTAAACAGTCATAAGGCATCACAGTTGCATAATGGAGACCTCTCCTCTTGAACAGAAATTAGGCTCTAGATGGAAGCTGCTTAGCTCCACAATGCTCATAGCTTGACACATCGCAAAACTAATGATTCAGCTTGGAACATGGTTTAAGCAAGAAAACCGCTTCTTCCTAGTCCTTCTCCTCTTCCCCGAAAGTGAAAATAGAAAATGTTCATCCATCCAACAAAGATGGAAAAATACAACAGGCAATGAAAGCCATATGCATCTCTGTCCACAATAAAATTACAAGCTAAACTAAAACCAACCTCTATTGTCAAGCTGTGTTTTCACAAGAACATGCCCAGTTGTGCCATTGTTTGACAAACGAGACGATCATCCATTAATGCTACATGCCCCTTCTTCTACGAGAGTATTAGTATCATCTGATAGAATACGCATGCAAGCAAAAAAAATTCGGAAAACATGTTCAGAGAAAAAAGAACAGGAATTATAGACAGATGGCAACTTATCATGTCATAATTAACACGGACTGAAATAATAAGCATACCATGACTTGTGCAAGCCTGGCCAGCCAACGGAGCAGAAGAAGATGGCTGAGCAAACCGAGACAAGACAGGTGTCGATGCTTGCAGATCCCTTGCCAAACCATCAAACATATCAGCAAGTTTATCATTGCTAATCGTTAGTTGCTCTGCACAAGCAGATGCTTCAGTAATCGAATCACCAAGAATCTCTTCCAGAGGAACTAATCTAGTGGAGCAATCATCGCCTTGTTTCTTACGTCTATATTTATGAACTTTGCAAACAGAAGCAGAAACCCCATTAGCTACAGCTTCCGCTGCTTTCTTTGCAGCATATGATTCTCTCCTACGCTGGAGCATCCTCTCTCTCTTTTCTTCTGTTGTAAATGCTTTTGTGGAGCACTCAGGAGCTGGATCATTATCAGCTTTCTTCCTAGCATTTCTCTCTCGTCTATGCCTTAACAATTCATCCTTTTTCTCTTTTGACATATTAGAATAACGGGCATGCCTAACGGCATTATGATCCATCGCAGAAATTTACTCCAGAAATTTATATATAAATTTGGAAGATCACGGAATGAATTCCTATTTTAAGCTAGCCATGTAGAAATAACTATATCGCCATGCTGTGAGAGGAATTAAATAAGAAAAAACAAAGATAACAATGTCATAGATGTGTAAACAGAAACAATTGTAGACATCAGGGCCTCATTGTTAGCATATATCACCTCATAACTGCGAAAAAAGAAAAAAAAGTATAATAGTGAGGAAAAACTTAGCTACATGCATGCACTTGCTAAAAACACACCAACAAGGAATCTGAGAAACCATGCAAGCCATGAAATGGGAAAATACACCCACAAGGAAGAAACGTGGCAAAACAAAAACAGTTGAGTCACATCAGTAACACAAAAAAAGGTTTCTCAGCATGATTCATGAAAGATAACTCTGCTATGAAAATAATGCAGCAAGCAAACCAAGTTAGATACACATAATAGGGGAAATCACAGGACAAAAATTACAAATGAGATTCAACTATATGTGTTACACAATATAGCAAGCAACAACAAATCTTTTCTACTCCACATTAAGTGAATGTTAAACAGAAACAAACCTGAATTCTGGAGAGAATAGGTTCACCTTTGAAAGAAAAGCAAAAAACGAAACAGGGAAGATAGAATTCAAGCATGTATATGTAATATATTACCTAGACAACTCAGATAAGAAAATAGAATTAGCAAGAGTCAAGCATCGGTGCCAGGGACAAACAAACAGGATCAGTAGCCACTCAGCATATACAGAAGCTAATGTCCAACAACCTATTAAATGACCTAGTACAAAGTTACAAAAAAAGGAATCCCTCAGGAAGATGCCAAAATTCTAAGACTCAGTGGTCCTTAGCAATTTGTAGCAAGGCAGATACTGCATAGGGGGACATAAAAGTAGCAGTCAATAAATGGCAAATCGTCTTCATATAAAAAAAAACTACATCAGTACAAAAGCTTCAGTGCAAAACTAGCTGCACAACAGATTTTGAACCTGAGTAGAATAAACAGTCCAACAAAGTAATCTGCTACATAAATGATCAAGAAAAAAATTGCCTATTCCTTCTCTATACAAATATTTGTAAAGGAGTTTAGCCACATTAACAATCCCTTCTCTTTTGCTAGAAAATGCATACAGGTTACATACAAACTTAATAGTTTGTTCTCTGGAGATGTTATAACATATAATTGTGAGTTTATAAAAAGAAATCTCTTTGGCTGATGACAGGGAACATCTAATGCCAGATAGGCTGCAGTGGCCTATATAATTGTAGAAATCCGTGGTGTTTGTAGCTCCATATTCGAATTGTTTGAATAAATAATAGCTTGTATCCATCCACAGCAGGAGAAAGAGAAAAATATAGAAAGAACTCAAGGAAAGAAAATATAGGGGAAAAAAGGAAAAATGGAGGGAAAAATGAAGGGTAAAAGATGAGAGAATGAGGGAGGAAGGAAGGAGCTGTCAGATGGTTTTGAGACGAGAAGGAAAATTCGAGGGGATTAAAAAGATAAGAACATAAACGAGGAAAGGAAGACCTATCGAAAAGTGATCGAAATTACAACGCAAGCATAAGATAAAACATATAAAAACAACACCGCAAATTCAGAAATTTAGTGCTGCTTGCCCAATGCAGCCACTAATAATCCATTCTGGTGCAATACAAGCTCAGAAATAATTCATTGCAAGCTCTGAAATACTTTACTGCAGCAAGCTCTTAAATAACTAATAAATGCACAGGCAAAACAACAGCCCGGCATAATAAGTTAATCGTTAATTAATATCAAAATAGATAAACATCTAGTACAACCACTAACTTGGAAAGTTCAAAGCCTATAAGTTCGACATAACTTGGCTCATTTATCACCACTGAACAAACACTAACATATGTCTGACTACAGTCCAGACAGCAAAACGAAATTAAGTTACAGATTACATCAATGTCCAAAATAGATCATCCATCTATGTTTCTAGATTCATTGGCATCATAGGCAGTCACAATTGTATATCGAACACCCTTCAAAGCTCTTACTACATCATTAGAATGCTTAACATAGTACAGCATGACCCTTCCCTCAATATCATCTGCGACATGATCAGTGAGATGAACATTCTGCAAACAAATTCACAAAAAAGAAATTATTGGCAAAGTAAACATTTCATGATACAATGCAACCCTTCATGTTTACATGTATACCAAGGAAAATAGATGTACCTCTTGGTCAGCTTGATACAAACGATAGGCATTGATGCCTATTAGCCTCTCCGCCACATCTCCCATAGCTATTGCATTTAGAAAGCCACTATCATCACTGATTGTAAGAGTCACACAAGCCCTTGCAATACAAATTAAAAACACTTTAGAACATGCATGAAGCAAAGAAAAAACTAATACCTAGAAACAGAAATCATGAAAGCAATGACACAACAAGAATCAGAAGCAACCAATATAAGGACACCATACCTAGGAAACGTATAAATATCCCTGCTGCAATAGCGACACATAATCCCCCAGTTCAGCAAGAATTCACTAGGAAGATGACAGTGTGGGCAGGCCAGGTACCACAGCCTACCCATTCTATACTCAAGTGAAACTCTACCTCTTATCCAAGCAGTTGCTAAATCCTATGGATACCAACAAACACACAAGGACAAAAAAATAATCAGGAGGAATAAAAGAATATGAAAAAATGTAAAGGGAAAGGTAAACTATTTGGGAAAAACTATCAAACTTACAAATCTATCAGCCTGGGAAACCAACGAAATCTGACTTATACAATTTGAGGTAACTGGTGGAAGCAACATACGTGGATCAGAATAGCTTCTTTCATGAATCATTTGCGTCAGGCACAAGCTATTAGCATTACACCTAAACAAAGCATACAAACACTGGTAAAGGAAATATAAACAAATAAAAAATTAACAAGCCACAGCGAAATAGCAAAAGGAAAAAACCACCCGACCATGCCCGAAGGGTCTCAGCCTCCTGCAGCTCCGGAGAGACCATTATAACAGATGAAGACTGAGTTGACAATGATAGATCTAAGAAAAGAACTACATCATTAAGAACATAGAGTTCAATTAACGTTTTAGGCCAAAAAATGCCAAACCTACATAACTAAAAAATCCAAAAAGCAAAGCAAAGAGTAAACAAACTTACAGCCATCGGTGGTCACCCTAAGCCTAATGCATACCACAACCGGATTCTGTGACATATTAGAGACAATGGCAGCTCCTTCAACAGCCTCAAACTCATTTCAAAGCTTCAAAACAATAGGCTTCAAGCTTCAAATAGGACAACACAAAGATTAGATTAGCAAACACAGTGCATTTGATTGAAGCAACGAAAAAAAGGAAATAGAAATCGACACCTACTCGTAGTTAACAATAACATAATCATGCGCAACAGATGGTCCTCCCTCAAAATATACCTCCCTAGCAGGAAAACAGCAGAGAACAACCCCCATGATATCTGGTAACAGGAAAAAAAATGTGTTTAAGGCAAGCTAAGAGCATACACCTAAAATCATACCGAAAAAAAACAGAGTAAATTTCATAGAACAGATAATTACTTATGAATTTGTCTGTTTCAGCAACAGCATGGTACGAAGCAATAGGGTCCAACCGGAAATAACAGGAAAGCCTTGGAGCCTCATCCTCGATCACCTCATCAATCACAGTGGAATCAGTCAAGATCCAATAAAAGCGGTAAGACCCAACATCCACAGAGCCTGGTACCTCATAAACACGAGCCTTTGAAATGTGATACTTCTTGAACGGCACAAGCAGCCTGCTCACACGTTCGATGTTCTCATCAACTGCAAGCGCAGTTACCGTCACACCCTAAAAACATACAAACATACAATCACCAGGAGCATGAAAGAAAATAGAGAAGCACACCAAAAAAAAAATGAATACCTGAAAATCACCAAACACATAGTATCGAAACTTCTTCGGTGATTCACTGCCATAAGTCGTCCTAACATGAGAAGCCTCGATGAGCTGAACTTGAGATGTCCAGCAAACCATAGAAGCAGTGACCTCAGAAACCCTCAACATGCCCTTAACATGCTCAGACCACATATCTAGCAACCACTATAAATTAGCTAAAAGACAAAGAAAACACCGGTAAAAACAAAAATGAGAATGCTAGAAAAGCAGACCAAATCAAATGCAGATACTGCAACCAATTTACACCAAAAAATAAACTCCACAAGGGAAAAAAAATAAAAGTTGAGAGAAAACAATATAAAAAAACAACACCAAACAGTACAAATCACTTTGAGGACCATAATAGCCGAGGCACCTTCAAAGAAACACCGAACACACCACTACACATATCCTAAAACAACAACAACAGAATGAAAAACCAATTAGAAACAATACACATTCAACAAACCAGGGGAAGAAACAAGAAAAACAGAAAAAGGAGAAAGAACCATCGCCCGAAAAAATTTAGAGGGGAATGAAACGCAGAGAGAGAGAGAGACAGAAAACGGCTAAAGAACTACAAGTAAAAAACAACAAATCAGCAAAAGAAAAAATCTCAAACAAACAAAAGCTCAGAAATAAAGCCAGAAAAAACAGAGAGAGACAGAGAGGAGAAAGAAGCATCGCCAGGAAAAATTTAAAGAGGAAAAAATCAGAGAGACACGGAAACAGAAAACGGCCAAAGAATTGCAAGTACAAAACAACAAATGAGACAATGTTCCAAATGATGAAGAACAAAAAAAAATCCTAAACAAATGAAAGCTCAAAAATAAAGGCAAAAAGGGGATGCTTTACTACAAAAAAAGAAAAAGAAAAAAGATCACAGAGGCATTACCTTAGAACAAAGAAAAACAAATCAAATCAAGATAAGTGGCAAAGAACCAGTAGGCCAACCTCCCCAAGCGAAAAAGCATCAACGAGCCACCAAACAGCAGAAGAAGAGTCAAAGCAGAAAAAAAGGATAACGCCATCAGTTGAAAAACAACATTGATCAAAGGTACACAAACACAAACATATTACACGCACACACATATGCTGGGAGAAAACACACATCAAGCGGAAGAGAATATCTACCTAGGACGAGAACCTTCAATGCAACCGAGGATAAAGCGAAACCGATAGGGAGAAAATAGAAGCAGAACCAAGAGAGGAAAAAAATGAGGCAACAAATGAATCGAGATTGATCTCTAAACTCATCTGCCTGTTCGTTCGAGCAAAAGTAAAGTTCAGCAGCATAACCAAGAGCCGACCCAACACAAAAGAAAGCAATGACCGGAACCAAGCAGTAGTAAAGCGACAACAAGAACACGAAGCGGAGGACAATGCTGAATTTTATTTTTTTGAATCCTATCGTAGCGGTTTTGAATCTTATCCCGCCAAGGATTGAGAAACAAAACAAGCGACATTGTCCAAGTATCTCACTGGAAAGATCACCCCATTCAGTGAAGCGACACCGTCCCAATTTCCTTCAAACACAAATCACTCGTACCGTGGTTTTGAATCTTATCCTGCCAAGGATTGAGAAAACAAAACAAACGACATCATCCAAGTATCTCGCTGCAAAGATCACCCCATTCAGACTGAACGACGCCGTCTCAATTTCCTTCAAACACAAATCACGCTCCGTGCATGTGAGGACGACCATGCGAAAATTGAAGCCAAACCCCCCTTTCGCTCTTATTCTATTTATGTTGAATAAAGCAAGTGATTAAACTTTAGTGTTCGCAAAACCATAGTTCCTCGTGGGATCGACACCTTATTTCCCTATACTCATTAAACGATCCGTATACTTGCGGCAATATAGGGTTATAAAGTTTATTTAAAATTTGAGGAGTAAAGAAAATCCCTATCAATAACTCGGTGCATAAATTCACTAATATTTTAGTGAAAATACATAATATAATTATTATTATCCTTATTATTTATTTTTCAAAAAAAGAATTAAATTTTGAGGCCCTCACAGTTTTTCTTTGAGCCATAAAAGAAAGTATTATGTCACAATAGTCAGGTCTACAATTGTCAAGATTGATCCTTTTGTAACGTGTCCCTGGGTATGTTACGTAATAGATCTTTGTTAGGGTATAACTTCCCCAATGTTGGAGCACAAGAGAGCGTATCTTCCCTTTATCTTTCTATTTTTTGTTTTTGTTCTTTTCAACTTCATGTAAGGGTTTGAAGCAGTTAAACAATAGATCTGGCGGGAGAAGACAAGCGCAAATGTTCATTGGATTAAAGAAATAAATATCATTTCCATTACATTGGAAATTCATAATATAATATTTGTAATTTTTCAGATTTAATGTATCAATAGATATTTTAGACTTGTTATTACTGCACCATGTTTGATGATATAGTTTCTATTATGAATGCAAATCTCATGAATGAAATCATTATTTTTATTTACAAAAAGAGAGATGGTGAAAACTGCATTGCCTGCCTTAATGCATAAATTTGCCTGCCAAATGGAAGTTTCCTACAGCCAAACACAAGTTTGTGCATGATGTTAACACTCCTAACATTTCAATCTTATTATTGCAATATAGTTTTTAAAATAGGAGTTAAAACAGTTTTTGTTGGGGGGTTTAATTATTACCAAAATACATTTTTGAATTCTTTAGAATTGTTTTTCTTTGAGCCATAAAAGAAAGTATTATGTCACAATAGTCAGGTCTACAATTGTCAAGATTAATCCACTCTAAATGTGTCCCTGGGTATGTTACGTAAGAAATCTCTTTTGCGGTATGGTTTCCCCATTGTTGAAGCAAAAGAGAGCTTTTCTTCCCTTTATCTTTCTACTTTTTTTTCTATGTTCATATAATAATTTGTGGCAAAGCATGTTGTTTATGTTATTGACTACTTAATCATTGGAAAAGGATAAGGGGAAGTGTAAGTGAGAGCTTTCGGATTTGAGAGTTCTCACTTGCATTAAAAAATTAAAATAAAAAAAAAAATTACTAGCAAAACGATGAGAAAAGAAGGATTCAATGTCCATTTTCCTTCACTCAGTTTCTAATCTATACAGGGAACCACAGGTGTCTAACTATGACGTCTAGAGGTACAACAAACTCGTAAGGCGGTCGATCGACCCTTGTGAGCAGAGTTTTCAGAAGTCAAACTTTAGCTTACAAAATGAATTAGAGTTTTTGGACTTTTAGTTTGTGCTTTGAACTCAATGTGTAAGGTTAATGCTTGACTCATAAAGATATTAGAGTTTCAAACATAATTCTGAGTTGGTCCATACTCACATTGAATTCATAATTATATATAATATGCATATAACATTTATTTTATTTTACCATTATATATAAATTGCAAAATATGTATTAACATAATATATATATATAAATTAATAAAGATACATCATTATAAATAAAAGTATATACTTATATACTTAATTGGATGGATCTGACTCTAATCGGGTTGAGTCTCATTCAATTCAAGTTTGGCTCACAATTTTATTAGGCCTAATTTTGAGACCCAATCTTAGTTCAACCTATCCTAATGATATATAAAGCCATTTGAACCATTTATTGGGCAATGTTTCTTGTGTGGGGAAAAGGCCTTTATATTCTATAAAAATTATGCACAAGTTCATTGCTTTGCAATTCAAAAAGGGTGGTTTGAAAGTAGGAATGTGTGAGGCATCATAGAGATAAATGTAATGAAAATTTAAAATTTTTTTATTGCTCTTAGAAGATCATCCTTTAATTAAATTTATATAGCATAGAGTTAGTTTAAGAAAATTACCTCAATCCATGAAAACCTCTTTAAACTTGGTGGAGATTTGACACAGAGAATGGCGAAGAGATCCAACTAACCGCACAAGTGTCTGGCCTGTAATGATGATCCACACAAGCCTCCTTGGGTAGAACCTCCATGGTCGAATTAGTTTAAGTTGAATTAGTCCTAACTATTGCCAAGACAACCACACACAAGTCAATTGAGAAAACTCTAGTTTTTCACCATGAAAAACTCGTCCCAATATGAGAAATAAGAGATATGATTTTTTCTTATTTTTTTGGACGAATTTTGGGTATTTTTCTCCCAAGATTTTTCTCAAAAGTCTAACAAATGTTTAGTGAATATTTATAGACAAATAAGTTGTCAAATTCTTACGGAAACTTGAAATCAGTTTCGAATAGGATTTAGTTTCTTTATTCTAATACAACTCTTGCATTTCGAAGACTTAAACTTATTTACATTATAAGTCCCTCAAGTTTAATTTGTTTCACAAATTAAACTATAAGTTATAAAAACTTATCCATCAAGTCCCCACTTGAAATTCATTTAATCCAACTAAAGAAGTTCTTAATGTGTGTGAACCATTAAATTCTCATATACACTGGAAATAACTATGAGTTATAATTCTTAATAAATAAGAGATAGATAAATTAAAACTCCTTTTAATTTATCATTGATTCCACTAATCAATCAACTTATACTTATAGATCAAGATTGGTATTTAGCAATGCATCAAGTCTACCCAAGTAATGAGAAAAGTCAAGTGGATGACTTCACCTTTCAGTGAACGTTTACCATGTAACTAATATCCTTTTACCACACTTATCTCACATTAATCTTAGAATAAGTTGTGCCTATTCCATTATGTGATTAATGCTCTTTTCTTGTATCAAAATATAACTCCAATGAAGAAACACATAGAAACACTTTCTGAGACTCCAATGAAGAAGTACATAGAAACACTTTCTAAGACTCTCTCACTTAGCACTAAGATTTTCGAGTTATACTTCTATAAGTGGGCAAACATGGGATAACTTCTCTTGCATAAAATAGGGTAAATCCCTATAGGTTATTCACTATCTTTTCATACTTCAACTTTACACCCATTTACTAATGATGTGAGCATTTCCTATTATGGGAGCAATCATATAGCAAACAAAGCACAACTATCCATATTCAAGATACCATGATAACCCTACATCAGAGGATCACTTACGCAAAAGTCACTTAAAGATTAATCTTTTGGCACTTAAATGATATATCTATGCGGATCAATCTAGTAAACTTGATCATACCATCAAGCACCCATATATTTGCTTAGATGTCTCACACACCATAATAGATGAGATCTACGGCTTCTCATACAGTAGGGGCATAATATATGCTAGTCTAATTGTATTAACAATATTTTTTCTTGTTAATACTTTGATTAAAAATATTTAAGAATAAACCTTTTCTATAATCGAATGGACTTCAACATTATAAATCTTATGATTTCATCGATTAGATTTATTCTAAGGGTTTTATCATACTTATATGAATATATAAGCAATCAATATGATAGAGATGTCATTTATTATTACATAAATAGTTAACATACATATTAAACTATAGAAGTTAATTAACTTTAGGGGCACACAGTAACAATCTCTCACTTTCACTAAAGCCAATCACACATAAGTCAAACACCAAATGTGCCAACATGATTATTATGTTTCTTTAAGATAACCATATTATTATCTACAGGCATTCTTTTAATCTTCACTTTTATTTCACACCAATGATTTCACCAAATCATGTGGTACCATTTTAACAAGTTTGTGGATCTATGATGAGACCTTAGTTCCTTTGTTAGGAAAAATTTCCATTATAGTCATAACACAAATTGAACAACTTCTAACGGGGGGAACCGTTCCTAACTCATATCTAACCTGTAGATCCAAATGCTTCCTTTCCTCACTTCTCAAGTAGCAATTGTTAAAGTTTAATTATGGAAACTTTAGTTGTGTTTTTGTGAGGACCCAGAATATAAATAGTAATAATAATAATTAAATAAATAAACTATTTCATTTTTTCCTCAATCTAACCGAACTGTATCTCGTTTACTCATTTACTTATTTACCTATTTAAAGATTTGATAATGATTTTAGTCTTAATAATTTTATTACTTGTTGCATGTGAGAGTTCATGAGAGGGGTCAATGTGACTTTTAGTGAGGTGTATGATGAAACATTAGTGAAAAGTGGGGTTTTAGTGAAAAGGAATTTTGGAAATTAATGTTAGTAAGGGATAAGTAAAGAATTGAGGGATATGGAAGAAACTCACCACACAATTTTGACTAGTGGCGCGACCTCCACCAAGTATTCAAACTCCTACCAACCAATCTGCTCCAACACACCACATTGTCTTCAAACAACTTCATTTTCTCCTTGGTAAAAAAAGAGGGGGAGGCCGACTTTGAGAGGGGAAAGGAAGAGAGAAAAAAAAATCCATTTTCATAGATTGGTTCTTGCTTGAAACATGTGAGCCATCAAAGGAAGATTTCTTCACACCATCAACCTCTCACTTAAGCTTGGAAGGAAGGGGGCTTGGAGGAGCTTGAGACTTGATTTTCAACTTGGTTTTGCTTGGAACAAGAGAGGTAATCATGCGAAGACTACACCTTTTTCTTCCCTCATGCTATAAAAGTTGATTTTGTAGGCTTGATGACAAGATTAAATGGTGGATTTATTCTATTGATGCTTGAATCTTGAAGATGCCAACTTAAGGTTTAATTTCTATATGCAATTTTAGTGGCTTTCCTTGTTGAAATTCTTTGCTAAATGCTTCATAAAATGGTAGAGATTAACCCTTTGTGGATGTACCTTGGATGTGTTAGTTGGAATTTGGGAGATTTGTTGGGTTAATATTTGAGAAAGACTAGAAAAATTTCTGCTTGAAGGGGGCCGAACAGGGTAGGGCGAAATTTTAGCTTGGTTTTCGAAATTTCATGTTGATTTTAAGCTAAATTTTGTTCAAAACACCCTATGAGACTTTAAACTTAAAGTGTATATTGGATTAGAACCAAAATCATGAAGTTTTAGTGGTAAAAGTTTCATATCTTCAAGTTGTAGCAAACCAGAATTTTCACAGGTTTTACTGAATAGTTTTGGAAAAATAGCTATAAATTGGTGTAGGAAAATCAAATTTTAGTTCCATTTGTTGAGTTTGAAACTAGACTTAGATATATTTTCACCATGTGAAATTTAGATTCTGGTTCAATTTCTATAAATACCAACAAATTTGCAAATTTGGGTGGAAAACCAAACCTGTTATGTTTCCTACTTTTGTGATAAGAGTGAATTGGAACTAAAATTTGACTAATCTATGAGCTGAATTTCACAAAAATGTCTTCCAAATTGTTAGTTCTTTGTGTCTATTTCTAATGGTGTAATTTTTATAATTTTTTGACCTATAGAACTCATGTTATGCTTTTTCAAAAAATGTCGCCAATGCTGGAAAAGTGCTCCCACAGAGCTGAGAATGAGGGACTATTTTGCCCTTGTTTCCTTTGTTTCGTGCAGTGAATTTTGATAGTGTTGTTCTATATACTTGACATTGTCTTAATCCTAAAATGAGTGATTTGGGTGAAAATGATGAGTTCTAAGACGTGAAAACCTCACCTTTTCACTATTTTGTTGGCTGAAATTCCAACCAGAAAATGAAACTATTTTGAGGGATGTTTGTGCCAAGATGTGGCTGAAAATGAAACCATTTTGCACCATTTTCTACTTGAAACAATGGTCTAACATAAGCATGGATTTTCTCCTTGAATTGAGCAAGAGATCATATGTTTTTGAAAGAGTTTCGTGGGTACAAAAGGTGAAACTATTTGGGATACTTTTGGGACTTCATAGTCGAGTCTTGGAAATGAATTTTACCTCGAGGTTATGGCTTCAAGTAGCAATCCTGATTGTACTCTCTTTACTTGTTCTTAGGACGTGAAAGTGAACTTGAAGGAGTACCAGATTTGGGCAATTGAACTTTGCTTAAATGGTGAGTGTTCCAAGTGCTTGTGTATGTTTGGTTGATGAACTTACTTGTTTGAACAACTTTTCTCCTTGAAATTTCATACTTGTACTCGAATTGACATTGGATGGGTAAGGGTGTACTTGTCGCCCTTGACCCCATATCTTGACTAGAATTTTGTTTACTCGAATCTTGTGAATTGTATGTCTTGTACTTCAATTGCTTGCTTGGGATCCCAACCCATTGGCTAGTTGGTCGACTTGAGCTGGCAAGGGCTCGGTCGAGACGATCATCGAACCTTGGGTCTTGAAAGTAAAATCCTGACACTTGAATCATGAACTTGGATTAAATCTTGAACTTGTACCTGAATGGTGTACTCAAGTATCACCTTTCTTGATTTTGGCGTGTGGGCCCGATCGAGGAATGTACGGTGGAAGGAGATTGGCGTGAGTGGAGAATCTACTTAGTAAATCTGAACAAAGTTGACGGAGTATCAACAAGAAACTTGAATTGATGCAAACTGGTTTCCAAGATGTTTTCTTCATGTTTAGCTTATGTTTGTTTAGTGTTTGAATGTTAGCCGAATAGTAGCATTGTGTTGTTTCATTTGCTTAGTTTAGGGAATAAGTGACTACCCTTGTGTCGCATCTTAGGAGAATTCAAGTTGTTTAGCTTATTAGGTTCGGGCCAGGTTGCTTTCATTAAGGCCAAATTAGTCCTTTTACTCAGCTTAGTAGGTTTTGTCTTGTAAGCCTATAAAAAGGTAGCCTAAGAACAGTTTTTAGTCGGTTAATGAAGTTGATTAATTTTCCAGCATATTGAGAGTTCTTCTCACGCTTCTTGAAGTGAACCATGAGCATGTTAGATGTGAGCGCCCGTATGCCCTAGCCATTGCCGGTTTATATACCTATATGTTTTGCACGAAACAATGACTATTTTGCCTTGTTTGTGATCGTGTCAAAACTTTACTTGTGCCATGCAAAAATTGTGCCAAAAATTTAGCAATACCACATATGTTTATGACATTAAAATGTTGCTCAATATCTAGCAATAGCACTAGGAAAATATGTGGGGAACAAAGTATAATGCAACTTGAAATTCAAGGGGCTGAAAATAAATTGGATATTTGCAACTCAGCCCTTTACTAAAAATAAAGGCATGAAGCGTAAATTCTTGTCTTGTTTTTGTTAGCCTTGGACGAACCTATGAAGCTTGAAAGGCCTTGATGTTTCTTGAATTTTACCTAAAAGCGTGACAAGGCAATGCCTTGAACACTTGTCCAAGAACTAAGCTAATAAGTTGGCAACTCATGCTGATTCATGTTTGGCTTTCTTGAGCTATAAATACTTGAAGCTTTGCAACACTTGAACCATTTGCTTCTACCCTCCACTCTTAGTCGTGAGCTTGAAGGAGAAACCAGCCAACAAGAACAAACTTCTACTACTACTAAAAACTAGCCAAAAACCGAGGGCAAGAAGCTTGGGTTTTGCTTGGTTTCGCTTGTTGATCCTTCCGAACTTTCATGCTTTTGTTGAGGTATTGTTGGACTTGTGGAGTTGCAGCACCACCCTTTGACTCGGATCAGGGGACTTAGACTTGATAGTGTGACTAACCGCCCGGCCCGCGGCACCCATGGGGGGTGCAGTCCCTTAGGCTGACCAAGCGTTCTACAGTGCTTTGCGCTGCCATTGGGTTAAGAAAATAAAGTAGCGCCCTCACTATCAACAATTGCTTTTGGTGTAGCAGTTAGCACTTGATCCTGACAAGTGGTATCAGAGCGAGGTCGCAAGTTTGAGTCTCCTAGGTTGGTGCTAGGGGGTGATTGTTGGACTTGTGGCATTGCAACACTGTGAGGGCCCGGAAAAAATTTTTCCTAATCTATTTTAAATGTATTAATTTTTGTAAGTAGAATTTTATTTCTTTTAGCATGTATATAAATTATTTTTACCCTAAATTTATCCCGGAGACTTTAATCGAATAAGCGTAGAAATTATTCGGGGTTCTAGATAAAACAAGTACCTAAGAATTGGGGTCAAATTGGAAGCATTTTAGCTTCATGCAATGAAACAACAAGTGGCAACTTCCTTGTGCCATTTGTCAAAAATCTTATAAAAAGACCATTTTACCCCTCATTTTCTAACAATTAACCATGCAACCTTGACCAATATATAAATCAAACCAAGACAAGAAAATCTGATCACTTGCCAATCTGAAATTTCTTTTCCTCCACTTCAGCCGAGAGCTCAAGCTCAATTCCTCCAAAAGTTCATCCTCTCAAACTCATTTCTCCCTCAAGCCTCACTTACCCTCCATCTCAAGATCAACCTAGCCTTAATTCCAGCCCTTACCAACCTATGATCCTGAGCTAGAAGACTAGGAAGTTGAGCCTCAATCCTTGCAAGTTTCAGCTTCAACCGAGAGCAAGCTGTTGAGTTGCAGCTGCACTTCTTCAACAAGGAAAAATCCAAGTTAAGCCAAGTAAAAGCTAGGGAAGGAAGCTGTGAGACCCTACACCAAGTACACCAAACAACCAAGGAAATATTTGGAGTTCATTGCTGCCAAAGGGAGGAAACAAACTGGTGGGGAACTAGGAGAACAACCGGCTGCCATCTGCTTTGTTTTGATCTTGCCAAACTGAAAACAGGAGGTAAATAATCTAGGAAACTCTTCTAAACACCTAGTAAAATATGGGATAATGCATGCATGTTAACCTTAGGCTTTAAAAGAAGAATTTCTGAGAGCATGCATGTTAGTTTTGAGTAAATCTACCAAGGAAAGTTTCTAGTTGCTGTCCGATGGTTCAAGCCTATATCTTTCCAGGATTTCAGTTGTTTTGGCAGCTTAAAACTTCAGCTTTTGTTGCTTGATTTCATGGATTAGATTGATGAATGTTATATTAAATCATGCACATGGATATTAGATGGTTGTTGATGGTGGTTAAGGCTTGAAAGAAAATCCTGCTTGAACTCCTGTAGTGTTGGGAGAAAATTCCAGCAAAGCTGAAGTTTGTAAACATCTCATTTTCTTGCATGATATCTCTGGTTTGAAGCTAAAATTCCGATGACATCTTGTGCGCTCAAAGTATGATAGAAATCTGAGCTTGCATGTTGAATTTTACTGAAAATGAATCAAGTTTCATGGCTGGAATTTAGTTACTGCACTCTTGTAAGCTGTTTTGAGTTTTCAGCCTTGATCCATGGCTTGAATGTGTTGTTTGAGTTGGATAAATGTTTGAAAATGAGCTGGAATCTTGTTGCTAAGACTCTAACCTACTGCATGAAGAGTTTAAGCATGAGAACTTGCAATTTTAGCTAAGGAAATGACATGCACAAGGCTGTTTTGCAGCTAGCAGATTACTGCTGAAAATTTGATGAAGAACCCCAAAGCTGTTGAGACTTATTTACTACTTTGTGCTGCTGTTATGACTTGTATCTTATATATATATGTATGCCTGTCAGTTTTGGGTTGAAAATATAAGGTTTTAAGGGAAGAAAGACCGATTTCCTCCAACTATGTACGTTCTGGATTTTTGCAGGATTGCTTGAGCAGTCTGGGGAAAACAAGCACAAATTGATGTAGAAAAATCCAATTGGAGCTCTGTTTGTTGCGTTGGAAACTAAATTCAGAGAAGTTTAAACCCCATAAATTTCAGAGTCTAATTCATTTTTTAAAAATCCCAGTAAATCTTCAAAGTTGGCTGAAATTCAAAACTGTTTTCATTCTCAGGTTTTAAAACAAAACTTTGAACCTATTTCACTCGAGCATTGTATTAAAATGCTGCTTGGCAGCCTATTTTGACTTGATCTTGCATATCTCCAGCTTTTCATGAATGCTTGATGAACTTGAATCACTCGGACCAAAAGTTGGAATCTTGAATTGATGAGCTTGAGCTTGATATTTCACTGCTTTGGTTAATACTTGACTGCCTATTGCTATTCGTGCATGCCTTGATGTTTAACTGATAGTTGATGATGATAACCTAAGGTTTGATTTGCTAGGAACCAAACCAGACCTTTAACCATTGGCTAAGTATTTAGAATTTCACAAAGTTTGCTCAAAGCTTGCATTTTCCAGAAATCAGTGAGCAAATCGGACCAAAACAGAATGCTTGTATCTCACAATTTATAAGTCCAAATCAGGTCCTGTCAGCGGCATTTGAAACTAGACCCAAAGAGCTTGATTCAGTACCTCACACGCGCCATAACTCATTTTCTACACGCCGTGGCGAACTGATGAATATTGCTAAAAATCAAACCTGTGAATTTTCTGGAAATGATGGTTTCGAAACTTAATGGCCAAATTTGAATGATTTCTGATCTGAATTGTTTTCGATGTTCTCTGAGAAAATAAAGAACTATGAATCTAGTTTTTAACGGTTCCAAAATCATGCAATTCGCATACAGTAGAACTCCGATTCGATTTTGAAAGAAAGCGTGGCAAAACTGGTTTTACGATGCACCTTATGAAACTTTCATTTACAACATTTGGTCATTTGACTAAAACTTTAACTTTACAAACTCAAATTCAGACATATAAAACTTGTTTTAATCCCGTAGAGGTATTGTTCATTAGCAAGACCAAAACGGGTAAACCGGAATCAAATTGTCTCTCAAACCAATTAAAATTATGAAAAAACTCGTTTTGTACTATGACAAAAGAACTAAACCTCCGTTGGTCAATTTTCTAACTAAGGCAAACTATTTCTAAATTATTCAAAGGTGATACATTACGTTATCAAAACTCTTTTAGTGTATCAATTACTAAATTTGTTAAACCAATTTCCCCAAACTCTGAAACTTACTCATATTTGGTTAAACCTAAATACATCCATGCTTTTCATAAAAGAAGTGAATTGGTCAAAATTGATTTTATAATTAGAAATTGATATAGTAATTATGTACTTCAGACCCGTTGGTGATACAAGCGAGCTTTGAGACCAAGGATTTCGATTCACCTACTCAACCTTGACCAAACTAAGGTGAGGGTTCCTATTTGTTGCTACTTGATCCTTGTTGCTAGGTATTACTTGTTATTGTATGACTGGTTTCTAAATGTGATTTATCGTTGAATGATTGAAACTAGGGTTTTATGTAAAGTGAGTTTTATTGCTTAATTTGACTCAACGTGCTTAGGTGGTTTAGTATGTTTTGTTTTTAAAAACAATAAAACTTGTTTTCTTTTCGAGGCTTGAGGTGAAGAGGCTGGCCTTCAAGGCCCCCTCGCCCCTAAAGGCTGGTGCACTCTCCTAAGGGGGCTCGAGGTTGAAATTGATTGTCAGTTGTCCCTCGCCTCTAAAATAATAAACTAAACCACTGTACCTATGCTTGTGCATGTCAACTGTGCATGACCTGTTGGCCGTAGGGATCCCAAACCCCAGAGGCGAGTCGGCCTATTCCGAGCCGGCAGTAGGGCTTGGTCGCGCCACGGACCACAGGTCCTGTTTAAAGGTTACCTCGAGTGTACACCACCTCCTGATTGTTTGGTTTTCGATCCGGTTGGGTGAAAGGGTTGGAGGAAAAAAATGATGACCGAGTACCTGCAGACTGCTTTTCCTCCCGAGATTGATACTGCTGCTGTTGATTGTTTGATTGGGCGGGCTAAGTGCCACGTTCAACGGGGGCCACCTCTAGAGCCACACCAATCCATTGTTACTGTGACTGTTCCTGATTGATTGGCTCAATGAGCACCATGATTGTTACTGTTTTGAAACCTGATATTTGGAAAAGAAACTACTGTTTACGACTTTCCTTAATTGGAAACTTTACCGTACTTGAAAACTGGTCCTATATGGACATTAATGTTTTACTAAAGCTTGTTATGTCTATGTGCTTAATTGCTATGTGTTTTCGGACTCTCACTGGGCTTTAGAAGCTCACCCCATATATTTTCCCTTCCCAGAATTTTCAGGGTTTTAGATCGGGTGCGGAGGCCAGACCGAGACCAGATCTAGTCTTTTGAAGTTTGTTTGGTGTAAAAATCTTTCCAGTTGATGACTTTTGGGAAACAATTCCTGTGAATTACCTTTTGGATTATTATGTTAAGGGTTTGTAGTATGAACTCTGGTGGTTGATTTGATGTATTAAGTTGAACCAATCTCGATGGTTGTATCTTTTAACATAAACCATGGTTAGAATGAATTTGACCGACCGAGTCCTGGCGAGAGCTGGGCAGGCGTTCCGCTGATACCCTAGGGTACGCCCTAGGGAGAGGTGGGGCCGCCACAGGTGGTATCAGAGCTTAGGCTTCAGATCTTTGTAGAGTATCCTAGGATTAAAGTTTAGGATGCCGGACTGTGGGATCGGTTTGACAGTTATGTGAATGCTTGTGATAGATTGTGGAATCTACTTAGTATGTCAGGCAGGAATGGGGATTAAGTTGATTTACCTCTTGGGTGGCCAACCATGATGTGAATTGACTTTCTTCTTGTTTTGGTGCTTGAATACAAACAAAAAAAAAAAAACATTTGTATCTTAGCGTTGGATTTCTGTGATCATTTGGCTTCGTTATGAAGTGAACTAGGACCATTACGCTAGCCCTTTGTGTGAAGGAAATAAATTGGGAACCTTGCTTTGTTTGTCCTGACATGGAATGTGATCTTGTATGTTTAACGTGTTCTTGTGTAGTCCATGTGTTCTTGTGCTTGGCTTGGGTTACTTACTCCAATAGTGAAGGTCAAGACATGGAGGATCTTAGTGTTGGCCCTGAAGTTGAACTGTTCGAGGAAATTAGATCTATAAGTGCTATCATGGACTAGTCTAATGGATACCCGGCTAGGGTTTTCTATAGATGGTGGCTAGATTTGAACTTTGATGCTTGTCTTGAGTGTTTGAGTGTTTAATGTGCTAAGTACTCCAGACTTGTTTAATTTCTCTTATAAATGTTTAGACTTGTTATGTGTTTGTACTTTGTCCAATTGTGATTGACTTGAACTAAGTATGCATTTATCTTGTGATATTAAATAAATGTATTTTGGCGTATGCATGACTATCATTGCATATATCATCAGTTGATCCCTATCCTTTCCTTATATAGCCATAGACTTGTGTGAGAAATGGAAATTGGAGGAAATACATCATAGGTATAGATCTAAACCACCCAAGGTCGACAGGAGAATGTATACATATATATATGGTTTGAGAATATGAAATACTACCATGATTTAGGTTGACAAATGAGGATGAGGTTTACTTTAATATATGATATGACTAGATGTTAGCAATGCTGATTTGGGACTAAATTAGGTTTGAACATAATTGTGCACATCTAAAGACAATCGTAGCATAGGAGTTATAAGCTTTTACTTGTGTGGTAGTGATGGATCTCTGTACTGTGCTTAGTAGTTAAGGTTTGATGATCCCTAAGTGAAGGGAATGTAAGTTATTTTCTTAGAATATTATTGGAAGAATCATAACCTATCCTCTTCAACAGAGCTGTTTTCTTTTATTTTACTTAACTCTTGGAAAATCTTTGATACTCCCTATTTAAACCCTATAATCATGTTTTATTTGTCGCACGTGAAGAATTACTCAAAGATTTAACTTAAAGGTTTTCAAACTAACATTTCACTCCATCATCCTTCTAGAAAATGATATTTAAAGTTGATAAAATTCTTGGCTCTGAAAAAAAAAATTTTAGGAAGTATGTGATTTCGTACCTTAAGTGAAATGTGAAGTAAAAGGATTAATAGTTATAAAATGTGATTGTAGGAATGGAAAGAAATGGTGCACAAGGGCTATCCCGAAGGCGACTTCATCCCATTATGTTTCAGACAGGACCTGGTGAGCCATTTCAACAGTTCGTCCCAGGACATAGGATGGATAGGCAGTGTGATTATTGGATGACACATTCGTATCCTAACTGAGTAGTGTTAGCCATAGTAGATGAGAGGCAGAGGCTAGTCACAGCAAATGCAAGAGCAAATAACCGAATTCGAGAGTTGGAGACTAGGGTGCTCGAGGAGCAAGAACAAACTGATATTTTTTGTGAACAATTTCGAGAAACCAATAATCGTTTGGCTCGGATGGCACGACAACTAAGGGAGAGAGGTGGAGAAGATTGTGGTCCCTGAAGATCCAACGCGTTGGAAATGAAATCGAACGTGCTAGAGAACGAGAATCTTTTGGCTCTAATTAATCTAGTGAAACCCTAAGTATTGAAAAAGGAGTAGTGGGATTAGAGCACTGGTTTGTTTTCTGTGGTATTTACTGCACTTTCGTTATTGACTTCTTTGAATTCTTGTTTGATGAGCTTGAATTTAGCATGTATTGTAATTGACTCAAACTTAAGACATGATTTGAAAAAAAAAAAGAGATCGAGTTTGAGTTGCAATTGATTATTGTTGTTGTTTGATTTTATAATTGCCCATATTTCATTCAAACAAAGACTGATCGTGTAAATTTGAAAGCTGAGATTAACGTCGGAGCATTGTAGGATGGGATTTGAATGACGATTGGGTACTAATCTAGATGATTTGGTATGATTGACAGGTTAGCGTTTGGAAACTAAGTGAAACAGGAAAACGAAAAATTTGGAAGAGATGCAAAGAAACACCCTGAGTTACTTGCAAAAGAAGGTGATAATTTCGAGAACGAAATTCTTTTAAGGGGGAGAGAGTGTGAGAGCCCGGAAAAATTTTTTCCTAATCTATTTTAAATGTATTAATTTTTGTAAGTAGAATTTTATTTCTTTTAGCATGTATATAAATTATTTTTACCCTAAATTTATCCCGGAGACTTTAATCGAATAAGCGTAGAAATTATTCGGGGTTCTAGATAAAACAAGTACCTAAGAATTGGGGTCAAATTGGAAGCATTTTAGCTTCATGCAATGAAACAACAAGTGGCAACTTCCTTGTGCCATTTGTCAAAAATCTTATAAAAAGACCATTTTACCCCTCATTTTCTAACAATTAACCATGCAACCTTGACCAATATATAAATCAAACCAAGACAAGAAAATCTGATCACTTGCCAATCTGAAATTTCTTTTCCTCCACTTCAGCCGAGCTCAAGCTCAATTCCTCCAAAGTTCATCCTCTCAAACTCATTTCTCCCTCAAGCCTCACTTACCCTCCATCTCAAGATCAACCTAGCCTTAATTCCAGCCCCTTACCAACCCTATGATCCTGAGCTAGAAGACTAGGAAGTTGAGCCTCAATCCTTGCAAGTTTCAGCTTCAACCGAGAGCAAGCTGTTGAGTTGCAGCTGCACTTCTTCAACAAGGAAAAATCCAAGTTAAGCCAAGTAAAAGCTGGGAAGGAAGCTGTGAGACCCTACACCAAGTACACCAAACAACCAAGGAAATATTTGGAGTTCATTGCTGCCAAAGGGAGGAAACAAACTGGTGGGGAACTAGAGAACAACCGGCTGCCATCTGCTTTGTTTTGATCTTGCCAAACTGAAAACAGGAGGTAAATAATCTAGGAAACTCTTCTAAACACCTAGTAAAATATGGGATAATGCATGCATGTTAACCTTAGGCTTTAAAAGAAGAATTTCTGAGAGCATGCATGTTAGTTTTGAGTAAATCTACCAAGGAAAGTTTCTAGTTGCTGTCCGATGGTTCAAGCCTATATCTTTCCAGGATTTCAGTTGTTTTGGCAGCTTAAAACTTCAGCTTTTGTTGCTTGATTTCATGGATTAGATTGATGAATGTTATATTAAATCATGCACATGGATATTAGATGGTTGTTGATGGTGGTTAAGGCTTGAAAGAAAATCCTGCTTGAACTCCTGTAGTGTTGGAGAAAATTCCAGCAAAGCTGAAGTTTGTAAACATCTCATTTTCTTGCATGATATCTCTGGTTTGAAGCTAAAATTTGATGACATCTTGTGGCTCAAAGTATGATAGAAATCTGAGCTTGCATGTTGAATTTTACTGAAAATGAATCAAGTTTCATGGCTGGAATTTAGTTACTGCACTCTTGTAAGCTGTTTTGAGTTTTCAGCCTTGATCCATGGCTTGAATGTGTTGTTTGAGTTGGATAAATGTTTGAAAATGAGCTGGAATCTTGTTGCTAAGACTCTAACCTACTGCATGAAGAGTTTAAGCATGAGAACTTGCAATTTTAGCTAAGGAAATGACATGCACAAGGCTGTTTTGCTGCTAGCAGATTACTGCTGAAAATTTGATGAAGAACCCCAAAGCTGTTGAGACTTATTTACTACTTTGTGCTGCTGTTATGACTTGTATCTTATATATATATGTATGCCTGTCAGTTTTGGGTTGAAAATATAAGGTTTTAAGGGAAGAAAGACCGATTTCCTCCAACTATGTACGTTCTGGATTTTTGCAGGACTGCTTGAGCAGTCTGGGGAAAACAAGCACAAATTGATGTAGAAAAATCCAATTTGAGCTCTGTTTGTTGCGTTGGAAACTACATTCAGAGAAGTTTAAACCCCATAAATTTCAGAGTCTAATTCATTTTTTAAAAATCCCAGTAAATCTTCAAAGTTGGCTGAAATTCAAAACTGTTTTCATTCTCAGGTTTTAAAACAAAACTTTGAACCTATTTCACTCGAGCACTGCATTAAAATGCTGCTTGGCAGCCTATTTTGACTTGATCTTGCATATCTCCAGCTTTTCATGAATGCTTGATGAACTTGAATCACTCGGACCAAAAGTTGGAATCTTGAATTGATGAGCTTGAGCTTGATATTTCACTGCTTTGGTTAATACTTGACTGCCTATTGCTATTCGTGCATGCCTTGATGTTTAACTGATAGTTGATGATGATGACCTAAGGTTTGATTTGCTGGGAACCAAACCAGACCTTTAACCACGTGGCTAAGTATTTAGAATTTCACAAAGTTTGCTCAAAGCTTGCATTTTTCCAGAAATCAGTGAGCAAATCGGACCAAAACAGAATGCTTGTATCTCACAATTTATAAGTCCAAATCAGGTCCTGTCAGTGGCATTTGAAACTAGACCCAAAGAGCTTCGATTCAGTACCTCACACGCGCCATAACTCATTTTCTACACGCCGTGGCGAACTGATGAATATTGCTGAAAATCAAACCTGTGAATTTTCTGGAAATGATGGTTTCGAAACTTAATGGCCAAATTTGAATGATTTCTGATCTGAATTGTTTTCGATGTTCTCTGAGAAAATAAAGAACTATGAATCTAGTTTTTAACGGTTCCAAAATCATGCAATTCGCACGAGTAGAACTCCCGATTCGATTTTTGAAAGAAACTGTGGCAAAACTGGTTTTTACGCGATGCACCTTATGAAACTTTCATTTACAACATTTGGTCATTTGACTAAAACTTTAACTTTTACAAACTCAAATTCAGACATATAAAACATGTTTTAATCCCGTAGAGGTATTGTTCATTAGCAAGACCAAAACGGGTAAACCGGAATCAAATTGTCTCTCAAACCAATTAAAATTATGAAAAACTCGCTTTGTACTATGACAAAGAACTAAACCTCCGTTAGTCAATTTTCTAACTAAGGCAAACTATTTCTAAATTATTCAAAGGTGATACATTACGCTATCAAAACTCTTTTAGTGTATCAATTACTAAATTTGTTAAACCCAATTTCCCCAAACTCTAAACTTACTCATATTTCGTTAAACCTAAATACATCCTTGCTTTTCATAAAAGAAGTGAATTGGTCAAAATTGATTTTTATAATTAGAAATTGATATAGTAATTATGTACTTCAGGACCCGTTGGTGATACAAACGAGAGCTTTGAGACCAAGGATTTCGATTCACCTACTCAACCTTGACCAAACTAAGGTGAGGGTTCCTATTTGTTGCTACTTGATCCTTGTTGCTAGGTATTACTTGTTATTGTATGACTGGTTTCTAAATGTGATTTATCGTTGAATGATTGAAACTAGGGTTTTATGTAAAGTGAGTTTTATTGCTTAATTTGACTCAACGTGCTTAGGTGGTTTAGTATGTTTTGTTTTTAAAATAATAAAACTTGTTTTCTTTCGAGGCTTGAGGTGAAGAGGTGGCCTTCAAGGCCCCTCGCCCCTAAAGGGGTGCACTCTCCCAAGGGGCTCGAGGTTGAAATTGATTGTCAGTTGTCCCTCGCCTCTAAAATAATAAACTAAACCACTGTACCTATGCTTGTGCATGTCAAGCGTGCATGACCGTGGGGATCCCAAACCCCGAGGCTGAGTCGCCTATTCCGGGCAGTAGGGCTTGGTCACCAACACCCCTCGGGTCCCTGTTTAAAGGTTACCGAGTGTACACCACCTCCTCATTGTTTGGTTTTCGATCCAGTTGGGTGAAAAGGGGTTGGAGGAAAAAATGATGACCGTATCGCACTCGCTTTCTCCTCCGAGATTGATCTGCTCGTTGATTGTTTGATTGGGCGGGCTGTGCCACGCTCAACGGGGCCACCTCTAGAGCCACACCAATCCATTATTATGACTGTTCGATTGATTGGCTCAATGAGCACCATGATTGTTCGCTTTGAAACCCGATATTTGGAAAAGAAACTACTTTACTGACTTTCCTTAATTGGAAACTTTACCGTACTTGAAAACTGGTCCTATATGGACATTAATGTTTTACTAAAGCTTGTTATGTCTACGTGCTTAATTGCTATGTGTTTTCGGACTCTCACTAGGCTTTAGAAGCTTACCTCATATATTTTCCCTTCCCAGAGTTTTCAGGGTTTTAGATCGGGTGCGGAGGCCAGACCGAGACCTGATCTAGTCTTTTGAAGTTTGTTTGGTGTAAAAATCTTTCCAGCTTGATGACTTTGGGAAACAATTCCGTGAATTACCTTTTGGATTATTATGTTAAAGGTTTGTAGTATGAACTCTAGTGGTTGATTTGATGTATTAAGTTGAACCAATCTCGATGGTTGTATCTTTTAACATAAACCATGGTTAGAATGAATTTGACCGAGTCCCGGCGAGAGTTAAGGCGTGTTCACCGATACCTAGGAGTACTTAGGGAGAGGGGCTGCCACAGGTGGTATCGAGCTTAGGCTTCAGATCTTTGTAGAGTATCCAAGGATTAAAGTTTAGGATGCCGGACCTGTGGGATCGGTTTGAGCTATGTGAATGCTTGTGATAGATTGTGGAATCTACTTAGTATGTCGCGGGGAATGGGGATTAAGTTGATTTACCTCTTGGGTGGCCAACCATGATGTGAATTGACTTTCTTCTTGTTTTGGTGCTTGAATACAAACAAAAAAAACATTTGTATCTTAGCGTTGGATTTCTGTGATCATTTGGCTTCGTTATGAAGTGAACTAGGACCATTACGCTAGCCCTTTGTGTGAAGGAAATAAATTGGGAACCTTGCTTTGTTTGTCGACATGGAATGTGATCTTGTATGTTTAACGTGTTCTTGTGTAGTCCATGTGTTCTTGTGCTTGGTTTGGGTTACTCCAATAGTGAAGGTCAAGACATGGAGGATCTTAGTGTTGGCCCAAGTTGAAGCTCGAGGAAATTAGATCTATAAGTGCTATCATGGACTAGTCTAATGGATACCCGGCTAGGGTTTTCTATAGATGGTGGCTAGATTTGAACTTTGATGCTTGTCTTGAGTGTTTGAGTGTTTAATGTGCTAAGTACTCCAGACTTGTTTAATTTCTCTTATAAATGTTTAGACTTGTTATGTGTTTGTACTTTGTCCAATTGTGATTGACTTGAACTAAGTATGCATTTATCTTGTGATATTAAATAAATGTATTTTGCATGCATGACTATCATTGCATATATCATCAGTTGATCCCTATCCTTTCCTATATAGCCATAGACTTGTGTGAGAAATGGAAATTGGAGGAAATACATCATAGGTATAGATCTAAACCACCCAAGGTCGACGGAGAATGTATACATATATATGGTTTGAGAATATGAAATACTACCATGATTTAGGTTGACAAATGAGGATGAGGTTTACTTTAATATATGATATGACTAGATGTTAGCAATGCTGATTTGGGACTAAATTAGGTTTGAACATAATTGTGCACATCTAAAGACAATCGTAGCATAGGAGTTATAAGCTTTTACTTGTGTGGTAGTGATGGATCTCAGTACTGTGCTTAGTAGTTAAGGTTTGATGATCCCTAAGTGAAGGGAATGTAAGTTATTTTCTTAGAATATTATTGGAAGAATCATAACCTATCCCTCTTCAACAGCTGTTTTCTTTTATTTTACTTTAACTTGGAAAATCTTTGATACTCCCTATTTAAACCCTATAATCATGTTTTATTTGTACGTGAAGAATTACTCAAAGATTTAACTTAAAGGTTTTCAAACTAACATTTCACTCCATCATCCTTCTAGAAAATGATATTTAAAGTTGATAAAATTCTTGGCTCACGAAAAAAAAATTTTAGGAAGTATGTGATTTGTACCTTAAGTGAAATGTGAAGTAAAAGGATTAATAGTTATAAAATGTGATTGTAGGAATGGAAAGAAATGGTGCACAAGGGCTATCCAGGCGACTTCATCCCATTATGTTTGACAGACTGGTGAGCCATTTCAACAGTTAGTCCCAGACATAGGATGGATAGGCAGTGTGATTATTGGATGACACATTCATATCCTAACTGAGTAGTGTTAGCCATAGTAGATGAGAGGCAGAGGCTAGTCACCGCAAAATGCAAGAGCAAATAACCAATTCGAGTTGGAGACTAGGGTGCTCGAGGAGCAAGAACAAACTGATATTTTTCGTGAACAATTTCGAGAAACCAATAATCGCTTTGGCTCGGATGGCGACAACTAAGGGAGAGGTGGAGAAGATTGTGGTCCCTGAAGATCCTAACGTTGGAAATGAAGTCGAGCGTGCTAGAGAACGAATCTTTTGGCTCTAATTAATCTAGTGAAACCCTAAGTATTGAAAAGGAGTAGTGGGATTAGAGCCCGGTTTGTTTTCTTTGGTATTTACCTTGCACTTTCGTTATTGACTTCTTTGAATTCTTGTTTGATGAGCTTGAATTTAGCATGTATTGTAATTGACTCAAACTTAAGACATGATTTGAAAAAAAAAAAAGAGATCGAGTTTGAGTTGCAATTGATTATTGTTGTTGTTTGTTTTATAATTGCCCATATTTCATTCAAACAAAGACCGATCGTAAATTTGAAAGCTGAGATTAACGCCTGATGAACATTGTAGGATGGGATTTGAATGACGATTGGGTACTAATCTAGATGATTTGGTATGATTGACAAGGTTAGCGCTTTGGAAACTAAGTGAAACAGAAAACGAAAAATTTGGAAGAGATGCAAAGAAACACCCTGAGTTACTTGCAAAAGAAGGTGATAATTTCGAGAACGAAATTCTTTTAAGGGGGAGAGAGTGTGAGAGCCCGGAAAAAATTTTTCGTAATCTATTTTAAATGTATTAATTTTTGTAAGTAGAATTTTATTTCTTTTAGCATGTATATAAATTATTTTTACCCTAATTTTATCCCAGGAGACTTTAATCGACTAAGTAGAAATTATTCGGGTTCTAGATAAAATAAGTACCTAAGAATTGGGGTCAAATTGAAGCATTTTAGCTTCATGCAATGAAACAACAAGTGGCAACTTCCTTGTGCCATTTGTCAAAAATCTTATAAAAAGACCATTTTACCCCTCATTTTCTAACAATTAACCATGCAACCTTGACCAATATATAAATCAAACCAAGACAAGAAAATCTGATCACTTGCCAATCTAAAATTTCTTTTCCTCCACTTCAGCCGAGAGCTCAAGCTCAATTCCTCCAAAAGTTCATCCTCTCAAACTCATTTCTCCCTCAAGCCTCACTTACCTCCATCTCAAGATCAACCTAGCCTTAATTCCAGCCCTTACCAACCTATGATCCTGAGCTAGAAGACTAGGAAGTTGAGCCTCAATCCTGTGCAAGTTTCAGCTTCAACCGAGAGCAAGCTGTTGAGTTGCAGCTGCTTCTTCAACAAGGAAAATCCAAGTTAAGCCAAGTAAAAGCTAGGGAAGGAAGCTGTGAGACCCTACACCAAGTACACCAAACAACCAAGGAAATATTTGGAGTTCATTGCTGCCAAAGGGAGGAAACAAACTGGTGGGGAACTAGGAGAACAACCGGCTGCCATCTGCTTTGTTTTGATCTTGCCAAACTGAAAACAGGAGGTAAATAATCTAGGAAACTCTTCTAAACACCTAGTAAAATATGGGATAATGCATGCATGTTAACCTTAGGCTTTAAAAGAAGAATTTCTGAGAGCATGCATGTTAGTTTTGAGTAAATCTACCAAGGAAGTTTCTAGTTGCTGTCCGATGGTTCAAGCCTATATCTTTCCAGGATTTCAGTTGTTTTGGCAGCTTAAAACTTCAGCTTTTGTTGCTTGATTTCATGGATTAGATTGATGAATGTTATATTAAATCATGCACATGGATATTAGATGGTTGTTGATGGTGGTTAAGGCTTGAAAGAAAATCCTGCTTGAACTCCTGTAGTGTTGGGAGAAAATTCCAGCAAAGCTGAAGTTTGTAAACATCTCATTTTCTTGCATGATATCTCTGGTTTGAAGCTAAAATTTTGATGACATCTTGTGTGCTCAAAGTATGATAGAAATCTGAGCTTGCATGTTGAATTTTACTGAAAATGAATCAAGTTTCATGGCTGGAATTTAGTTACTGCACTCTTGTAAGCTGTTTTGAGTTTTCAGCCTTGATCCATGGCTTGAATGTGTTGTTTGAGTTGGATAAATGTTTGAAAATGAGCTGGAATCTTGTTGCTAAGACTCTAACCTACTGCATGAAGAGTTTAAGCATGAGAACTTGCAATTTTAGCTAAGGAAATGACATGCACAAGGCTGTTTTGCTGCTAGCAGATTACTGCTGAAAATTTGATGAAGAACCCCAAAGCTGTTGAGACTTATTTACTACTTTGTGCTGCTGTTATGACTTGTATCTTATATATATATGTATGCCTGTCAGTTTTGGGTTGAAAATATAAGGTTTTAAGGGAAGAAAGACCGATTTCCTCCAACTATGTAACGTTCTGGATTTTTGCAGGACTGCTTGAGCAGTCTGGGAAAACAAGCACAAATTGATGTTGAAAAATCCAATTTGAGCTCTGTTTGTTTGCTTGGAAACTACATTCAGAGAAGTTTAAACCCCATAAATTTCAGAGTCTAATTCATTTTTTAAAAATCCCAGTAAATCTTCAAAGTTGGCTGAAATTCAAAACTGTTTTCATTCTCAGGTTTTAAAACAAAACTTTGAACCTATTTCACTCGAGCACTGCATTAAAATGCTGCTTGGCAGCCTATTTTGACTTGATCTTGCATATCTCCAGCTTTTCATGAATGCTTGATGAACTTGAATCACTCGGACCAAAAGTTGGAATCTTGAATTGATGAGCTTGAGCTTGATATTTCACTGCTTTGGTTAATACTTGACTGCCTATTGCTATTCGTGCATGCCTTGATGTTTAACTGATAGTTGATGATGATGACCTAAGGTTTGATTTGCTGGGAACCAAACCAGACCTTTAACCACGTGGCTAAGTATTTAGAATTTCACAAAGTTTGCTCAAAGCTTGCATTTTTCCAGAAATCAGTGAGCAAATCGGACCAAAATAGAATGCTTGTATCTCACAATTTATAAGTCCAAATCAGGTACTGTCAGCGGCATTTGAAACTAGACCCAAAGAGCTTCGATTCAGTACCTCACACGTGCCATAACTCATTTTCTACACGCCGTGGCGAACTGATGAATATTGCTGAAAATCAAACCTGTGAATTTTCTGGAAATGATGGTTTCGAAACTTAATGGCCAAATTTGAATGATTTCTGATCTGAATTGTTTTCGATGTTCTCTGAGAAAATAAAGAACTATGAATCTAGTTTTTAACGGTTCCAAAATCATGCAATTCGCATGAGTAGAACACCCGATTCGATTTTTGAAAGAAACTGTGGCAAAACTGGTTTTTACGCGATGCACCTTATGAAACTTTCATTTACAACATTCGGTCATTTGACTAAAACTTTAACTTTTACAAACTCAAATTCAGACATATAAAACTTGTTTTAATCCCGTAGAGGTATTGTTCATTAGCAAGACCAAAACGGGTAAAACGGAATCAAATTGTCTCTCAAACCAATTAAAATTATGAAAAAACTCGTTTTGTACTATGACAAAAGAACTAAACCTCCGTTAGTCAATTTTCTAACTAAGGCAAACTATTTCTAAATTGTTCAAAGGTGATACATTACGTTATCAAAACTCTTTTAGTGTATCAATTACTAAATTTGTTAAACCCGAATTTCCCCAAACTCTCGAAACTTACTCATATTTCGGTTAAACCTAAATACATCCTTGCTTTTCATAAAAGAAGTGAATTGGTCAAAATTGATTTTTATAATTAGAAATTGATATAGTAATTATGTACCTCAGGACCCGTCGGTGATATAAACGAAAGCTTTGAGACCAAGGATTTCGATTCACCTACTCAACCTTGACCAAACTAAGGTGAGGGTTCCTATTTGTTGCTACTTGATCCTTGTTGCTAGGTATTACTTGTTATTGTATGACTGGTTTCTAAATGTGATTTATCGTTGAATGATTGAAACTAGTGTTTTATGCAAAGTGAGTTTTATTGCTTAATTTGACTCAACGTGCTTAGGTGGTTTAGTATGTTTTGTTTTTAAAAATAATAAAACTTGTTTTCTTTTCGAGGCTTGAGGTGAAGAGGCTGGCCTTCAAGGCCCCATCGCCCCTAAAGGCTGGTGCATTCTCCTAAGGGGGCTCGAGGTTGAAATTGATTGTCAGTTGTCCCTCGCCTCTAAAATAATAAACTAAACCACTGTACCTCTGCTTGTGCATGTCAACTGCATGACCTGTTGGCCGTAGGGATCCCAAACCCCAGAGGCGAGTTGGCCTATTCTGAGCCGGCAGTAGGGCTTGGTCGGGTACGTCGACGGACCCTGGGTCCTGTTTAAAGGTTACCTCGAGTGTACACCACCTCCTCATTGTTTGGTTTTCGGATCCGAAGTTGGGTGAAAAGGGGTTGGAGGAAAAAAAAATGATGACCAGAGTACTGCAGACTCTGTTTTCTCCTCCTGAGATTGATACTGCTGCTGTTGATTGTTTGATTGGGCGAGCTAAGTGCCACGTTCAACGGGGGCCACCTCTAGAGCCGCACCAATCCATTGTTACTGTGACTGTTCCTGATTGATTGGCTCAATGAGCACCATGATTGTTACTGTTTTGAAACCTGATATTTGGAAAAGAAACTATAATACGACTTTCCTTAATTGGAAACTTTACCGTACTTGAAAACTGGTCCTATATGGACATTAATGTTTTACTAAAGCTTGTTATGTCTATGTGCTTAATTGCTATGTGTTTTCGGACTCTCACTGGGCTTTAGAAGCTCACCCCATATATTTTCCCTTCCCAGAATTTTCAGGGTTTTAGATCGGAGGCCAGACCAGATCTAGTCTTTTGAAGTTTGTTTGGTGTAAAAATCTTTCCAGTTGATGACTTTTGGGAAACAATTCCTATGAATTACCTTTTGGATTATTATGTTAAGGGTTTGTAGTATGAACTCTAGTGGTTGAATTGATGTATTAAGTTGAACCAATCTCGATGGTTGTATCTTTTAACATAAACCATGGTTAGAATGAATTTGACCACCGAGTCCGGCGAGTTGCGTTCACTGATACCCTAGGCAGTTCTAGGGAAAGGTGGGGCCATACACCACCCCTGACTCGCATCGGGGACTTAGACCTGATCATGTGACCTGATAAAGTAGTGCCCTCACTATCAGCAATTGCTTTTGGTGTAGCGGTCAGCACTTGATCCTAACAGGTATGTTGAGCTAATGATCCTCTTTGTTTTTAACTCAATTATGCGTATATGAGGTCCAGCACTTTACAAGTTTTATGGCTAAAAATTCGTGTTGCATATAGCTGAGTATGCTTAGGTTAATTCCAGCCTTGAAATACATTTGATACTTGATCGGCTAGTGTGCTACTCAAAGCTATAGGCTGCTCAATAGCTATGATTTTTGATTGATTGTTGCAAAATCTTGGTTAAAAAGATGTTCTGGATGCTAAACTATATGTGTGGGTGGTTGTGTAAGGAATTCAAGATAAAACAATAGCATTTAGAGGAGTAAAAGATACAACTATGAAATAACACTGCTTTCAAGTAAGAACAGGTTGCCAAAACCAGCGTCGGGAAAACACTTATAACTTGGTGTAGGAAAGTCAAAATTGAAACTAGACATTTGAAACTAGACTCGTATAGCTTTCCAGTGGTATAAGATATTCAGTCTGATTCCTTTCCTACGAACTGCAGCAAGCCTGTGAAATAACCTGATTTTTGGAACTTGCAAACTAGTAAATTACCCCTGCGACAGGTTGATGATGAAATTTAGCCATCTTTTGAACCGAATTTTTACATGATATCTTCTAGGCATTTATAGTACCCTGAATCTAGTTTCTAACGGTATAAAGTGAGTTGAAATTAGACTTGTATAGCTCAAGTTATGATCCCTACAAGAAACTGCGATGGATAGGTTAAGGTATGCAACTGCTACCGAATTCGAAGTGCAATGTTAGGAATTGCTAACCTTAGTCTACCATCTGCTAGCAGAATTGTCGAGACAGGTGTGCAATCTGTTAGCAGAATTGCTGATCCGGTGTACGATCTATTAGCCCAATTACTGCCCTTCGTATGCTATCCGTTAGCGGAACTGCCTATGACCCGTTAGTAGAATTACCCACCCTTGCATGCCGACCATTAGCGGAATGACTGACCTTGCATGCCAACGTTAGGAATGACCGACTCTAACATGTCGTTAGCAAAATCGGGTGCTCTAGTAGACCCGGTTAAACAAACGACCTAAACTTGGATGCATAACCATTAGACAGGCCTGTAGAAATACCCTGTTGTGCCAGGGAGGTTTCTGACAGAACCATGCCGAGATCTGGTCAAAACGGCAAGCAGAACTTTAACTTATTAAACAAGATTGATTGTGCTGACAACCCTGGCCCCGACTCGCATACGGCTGTGGAACCAGTCATTTCCATACCTATCATATGAAACGGTTGCCCAACTAGTATCAGTACAACCCGGCATCCATACCTAACCAAGTACCCGTCTAACCGACACACCGATCTTGACTGTTACTTTAGCATCAACCGATGCCTAGCCATCCATGGTATCGGCCGTTACCCCAACACTTGACTGACTCTAATCGTTAATCGACACCCAACTATTGGATGGGATGCAGTCGGTCGACCCGATCGTTCGCTAACCAGATCCACAACCAACCCCGACCATTAGACAACGCCCGTCGCTTGCTACCCGTTAGCCAACCTAAACGGTCACCAGAACCCTAAAATGCTAGCAAAATGGCCAGGCCGTAGACAATCTACGGTCGCAGGAAAATCGGCCGTTTCGTTTCCATTTCCGCCTCGCCGATGTAAACCATCGCCGGGCCGACGGAATGTCGGCGGTGCCGGACCGGTCGAGCAAATATGCCGACCGGCCATTTACGATCACACCACACCGCAACCCGCAGCTATCGACTTGAACCCTGAACGATCTTAACACTTAACCGTTTAGGGTAATACTTAATCTATAGATCTCACTGGACCCAGACCAACTTAGCACTACCACCCAATACCCAGCACTAACCACCACCCATACAAACCAAACCAAAACGATATCCCAACCTTTGAACTAACCCTAACCTACAATACTAGTTTACTAATAGAAGTCAATTGATCAAAATTGTTTTAATAAGCAATTTAGCGAGTTAGCCAAGTAATTAAAATACTTCATTACTCATAGGACCCGACCAAGCACCAGGAGGGATGTCTAGGCAACCAGACCAGAGTTAGACTACTGGAGGTGAGGGTCCTTTATCTGTTTAATTTTTTACCTATTATTTGTATCGAACATGCTACCTGCCTAATTGCTACATGTGAAAATTTGTCAATTATGTGAAACTATTGTGACAGGGGCAAGTGTGTACTTTACCGCACTCGCCCTAGATGATAGCACTCTATATGATTTACTTGTGCATAACTGATTGACGCTGTTGTATACTTTACAGCAACTGGCACTACTGTTCTCGGATCCCAAACCCATTGGCAAGTTGGCTTGAGTTGAGCTTGCAACGGGTTCGGTCGGGCAAATCAACAAATCTTGGGTATTGTTTAAAGGTTTATTCGAGAGTATTACCGCCTGTTGATTGTCTGGTTTTCGGGTCCGAAAGTTGGAGTAAGGGGACTGGTGACAAGAAACTATTAAAGCTGCACCGATATTGTACCGGACTGTATCCTTTTACTGAAAGTGCTATTGCTGTTTTCCACTAATAATAGAAATTATTACATGAAAATACTGTTATACGTGACATTGCTACCGATCCCGTTCGACGGGCATACATGCAATTTGTGTACCTGCTATTTATGGAAGTACTATTTGAATTGTGTTTAACTGATTGATTGCTGAGACACTCACTAACATTCAGCTTACCCTTTTTAACTATTTTCCTTCCCAAGTTTGAAGCCTAGCTTGGCAGTCCAGTATTAGTGGAATAAACCTCTTTGGACATATCTTTTGGGACATTAGGTATTTGTACATTGATGTTCAAAATTTAGGATTCAAGTATATCTTTTGGATTTTAAAATAGATATGTATAAGTTTGTAATTTTTTTAAGTATAAATTGCTGGTTTCTTATTATGGTTGATGTTAGAATAAATTTGGTAAACGACTGATTGAGTCCCAACAAGAGCCGGGCAGGCAGTCCGCTAATCCCTCTAGTTCGCCTTAGGGGAAGGTGGGGCCGCCGCAGTTGGTATCAGAGTTTAGGTTTAGACAACTAGTCTATGAGGACTTAGAGATTCTAAAACTATGATATTATATGGATAATAGAGATAGTCTTGATTGGGATACTATATATATAAACTCATTTGGTTTAAATGTTATAATAGCAACATGGAAGGAGACGGAGCAAACGGAGGTAGCAGCCAGCCCAGGAAACCCTTACCAATGATTAAGTATTGACTAGGCCAGAAGGCCCAGCAATACATTGGAGTCCCGCCAGTAAAGTCAAAAGGTGCAAATGTTTGGAGAATTTTGTTTATCCAAATAAAGTAGTATTGGCACTGGCCAATGAAACGAAAAGTTTGGCCAACCATGTTCAGAAGGCTGAATCTGACATTGCTGAATTAAAGAATGTTATAAGCGCCCAGCCTACTAGGATACAGGAGCTCGAGAAAATATCCCGCCATTACTCTGGTGTGGCCGAATTCCTGAGGGATCGCACGGAAAGCATCCTCACGGATTGTGAGATGTTGATGGAAGAGGTCATAGCAGTCCATTTGGATGGCCAAGGTAGAGAAAGCTCGAGTGTTGGACAATCATCAAAATCTGTGAATCATAGAAACCCGAAGGAGGGCAACTCCAGCCCTGAGTTGGATCCATCTGAGGATCCAATTTCCTTAGTTCGAATTAGGTTAGGCTGCTAATGCCTAGTGGTGTCCCAACTTTTGTTTGTAAAATATCCAGTGTACATATGAATGTTTCGTGTGTTTTATGACTGCTATGTGTAAAATATGGTTTGATAATCTTATGTGAATAAAAGTAGCTTGTTTAAAGTTCGTATATCACTTCAACAATTGTTCAATCTATTTATTTTCTAAATTATGTCCCATACTTTTAAAATAACCAGAAATGGAGGGAGAAACTAGGCAAGGGGCAAAAGGACATAGACGATCACGTACACAAGATGAGGGCGAGACATCCGCCGCTCAACACGAACAAGAGCAAAGTGACCCAGAAACTGATCCTATAGCAGAAGCACTACATAGGATGACTGATTTACTAGCAGTCATGACTAATCAACAAGGAAGAGTGGGTCAAGAGAGAGTAGAGTCAGGAGAGGATCGAGCTTTAGAAAGGTTTCAAAAATTCTCACCCCCTAAGTTTACGGGTGAACCAAACCTTGAGATAGCGGAGCAATGGTTAGAAAATATGGCGAATATTTTTTAGTCTTTGAACTATTCAGAGGAAAGGCAAGTTACCTTTACCGTATTCCAATTCGAGGGAGCTGCTAGGAATTGATGGAATATAATTGAGGAAAAGTGGAAAAGGGATGGAACACAGTGGACCTGGGCTAATTTTTCTAAGGAATTTAACAAAAAGTACCTTCCCCCTAGGAAATGAGGGAAGATGAGTTTATAAGGCTGCGTTAGGGGACGATGAGCGTGGCCGAATATGAATCCTAATTCACCCAACTTTCGAGATTTGTCCCGGAATTAGTAACAACAGAACCCAAAGGTTAAGGCACTTCGTTTAAACTTGGAGATACAAGAAGCATTAGCCACTGCGCAGTTAACTACTTTTTTAGATGCCCTAGAAAAGGCTCAAAGAGTGGAAAGCACTAAAGTCCAAGTGAAAGCTTTCCAGGCCAGAAAATGGGCTGCACTAGGTGGCAATTCTAGGAAACCTAGAGTTAATCCAATGCCTCAGAAGGCTAGAAGAGGGACTGGCAGACCAGGAAGTGTTTCTAGAAAGTCCCAATCTGGAAGAGGACAAAGGGGTGGTTCATTCTAATCCAGGCACAATACGATCTCCCAACCGGAGTGTGGATTTTGTGGTAAGCCTAATCACACGGAGAGGGACTGTTGGAAGAAAGTTGGGAAGTGTTTAGTTTGTGGGAATACAAGCATAACATTAGCAACTGTCCCAATAGGTAAAATCCTGAGATTACAACTCGGCCTACCAACCAAGCTAACCCTAAACCAACCGCTGATCGGGGACGTAGACCAAGGGTGTCCAATCGAGTTTATGCAATTGATCAACAAGCAATGCCAAGACCGTCAGAGGTGATTGAAGGTACCATTCCTTTCTATCATAAGTCAGCCAAAGTTTTAATTGATCCAGGTGCCAGTCATTCTTTTGTAGCTCCTTAATTGATTTAAGAATTCAACCTAAATATATGTCTTATGATTTGGAAATACAAACCCCTACCGAAAACTATTCCTTGTTAACTAACACGGTGTATAAGAATTGTGAGATTGAGATAAGGGCAGAAAGTTGCTAGTTAACTTGATTGCTTTGCCAATCAACAGTTATGATATCATTGGGATGGATAGTTTGGCTTGACATCATGCCAAAATGAACTGCAGAACAAAAACCGTTGAATTTCATATTCCAGAGAGGCTGCCCTAAGGCTTGACATGAAAAAGAATTTAACCACCTCTACCCTTATTTCAGGACTTAAGGCTAGGAAATTACTGTATAAGGGAGCCCAAGGATATGTGGCATTTTTGATAAATTTCTAGGAAGATAAGCTGAAATTGAAAGACATACCGGTAGTAAAGGAATATCCTGAACTATTTCTAGAGAAATTGAATTCCTTACCTCCAGAAAGAGAAGTAGAATTTAAGATTGAACTTACACCTGGAGTGGTGCCAATCTGCAAGACTCCTTACCGAATGGCTCTCGCTGAACTTAAAGAATTGATAACACAAATCCAGGATTTGCTAGATCAAGAATTCCTATGACTAAGTGAATCACTATGGGGAGCCCCGGCGTTATTTGTTAAGAAGAAAAATGGGAGTTTGAGACTTTGTATATACTACGGGGGGTTGAATAATCTCACTATCAAGAATAAATACCCATTATCCTATATCGATGAGCTGTTCGATCAATTACATGAGGCAGTGATATTTTCTAAGATAGACCTTAGGCAAGGATACTATCAATTTAGAATTAGAGAAGTGGATATTCCAAAGACTGCCTTCAACACCAGGTATGGGCACTATGAGTTTTTAATAATGCTATTCGGATTGACCAACGCTCCAGCAGCATTTATGGATCTAATGCATAGAATCTTTAATCCCTATCTGGACAAGTTTGTGGTAATATTTATAGATGACATATTGGTCTATTATAAGTCAAGGGAAGACCATGCCCAACATTTAAGGATAGTTCTCCAGACCCTGAAGGACCATAAGCTGTATTTAAAGCTTAGTAAATGTGAATTTTGGTTAAAAGAAATGTCCTTCCTAGGTCACGTAATTTCTCAAAAGGGTATTACGGTAGATCCGACTAAAGTACGATATGTGGTTGATTGGAAGCAATCGGTTCCAACCGAAGTGTGAAGTTTTCTTGGATTGATTGGATACTATTGGAGGTTCATTAAAGATTTTTGAAAAATTGCAGGCCCTTTGACCAACCTGACAAAGAAGAGTGGTAGTTTTATTTGGGATTCTAAGTGTGAAAGGAGTTTTCAAGAGTTTAAGAATCGTTTAACTATGGCTCCAGGTCTAGTCTTGCCCAATGAAAAGGACGGATTTACAGTGTATACCGATGCCTCTAAGGAAAGATTGGGATGTGTGTTGATGCAAAATGGAAGAGTAGTGGCTTATGCCTCGAGGAAGTTAAAGGTCTATGAGCAAAATTACCCGACTCACGACCTGGAATTAGTTGCAATAGTGTTTGCCTTGAAGAAATAGAGACATTACCTATATGGATTAGCTTTCAAGGTATATACGGATCATAAAAGCCTTAAGTATCTGTTCTCTCAAAAGGATTTGAATTTGAGACAGTAGAGATGGATGGAATTCTTGGAACATTATGAATGCACGATAAAGTATCATCCTGGTAAAGCCAATGCAGTGGCCGATGCCCTCAGTTGGAAAATTCAGATTGTTGGAATCATGATTAAAGAATGGAGTATATTAGAGGAAGTTAGTGGCTGGAATCCACTACCAGGACAGCAAAGAATAATCTTGAAAAATATAGCCGTCAGTTCTACTTTGGTGGAGCATATTAAGGATTCTTAAGGAAAAGATCCTAGGATACAAAAGTGGGTAAACAAAATGAAAGAAGGAAAGTTACCCAATTTTAATCTCAGGAATGATAGGATCTTGAGATACCAGAATCGATGGGTGGTGCCAACTGAAAGTGTATTGCAAAGAGAGGTTTTAGAAGTGGCACATAAATCTAGATACACAATCCATCCTAGAAGGAATAAAATGTACCAAGACGTAAAGAAAATGTATTGGCGGAGGATATGAAGAAAGACATAACCCAGTTCATGCAAATTTGTCTCACCGCCAACAAGTTAAAGCAGCATCGAGACCATCGAATTACCGCAACCATTAGAGGTACCCGTAGTGGAAATGGGATCAGATTACCATGGATTTCATATCAGGGCTACCCTATACGCCAAAAGGTCACGAAGCCATTTGGGCTATAGTGGACCGGTTGACCAAATCGGCTCATTTTATACCAATTAACATGAGGTATAGGCTGGAAAAACTGGCCAGGATTTATATAGATGAAATCATATGGTTGCATAGGATGCCTACCAATATAACATCTGATAGAGATCCTTGATTTATTTCAAGGTTATGGCAGCAAATCCAAGAAACCCCAGGCACTAAATTGAATTTGATTACTACTTATCATCCTTAGACAGACGGACAATCTGAACGAACCATACAAACTTTGGAAGATATACTGAGAGCATGTGTTATGAATTTCAGAGGAAGCTGGGACCAGTATGTGACTCTAATAGAGTTCGCATATAACAATAGCTATCACTCCTCAATACAAATAGCCCCATATGAAGCCCTGTATGGTAGAAAGTGTAGATCACCGGTTTATTGGGATGGAATAGGAGAATGAAAGCTGCTAGGTGCAGAGAGAGTTCCATGGATTGAGGTAGCATATAACAAAGTAAAGTTAATTCGGCAAAGGATCCTGATGGCCTAGAGTCGGTAGAAAAGCTACGTTGACCGCAGGAGAAAAGACTTGGAATTCGAGGTTGGGGACGAAGTCTTCCTCAGAGTTACACCATTGAGAGGGAATCTTAGGCCTGGAAAAGGAAGAAAGCTCAAGTCAAGATATATAGGCCCATTCAGGATTGTTGAAAGAATAGGAAAGGTGGCCTATCGGTTGGAATTACCTGCCGGTTTGGCCCGAATCCATAATGTATTCCATGTGTCTTGATTGAGGAAATATTATAGAGACCCATCAAATGTAATATTACCAGTAGATATCGAATTGGATGAATCTCTAACATATCAAGAACAACCCTTAAGAATCATAGACCGAAAAGTGAAAGTCTTAAGGAGTAAGCAAATTCCTCAAATGAAAGTGCTATGGAGGCATCACAACTCAGAGGAAGCGACCTGGGAATTGGAGGATGAGATGAAGCAGAAATACCCAGAACTACAAGTTTAGAGGTAAGAAAAATTTCAAGGATGAAATTTATTTTAAGGAGGGAAAAGTGTGACCGCCCGTATGCCCTAGCCATTGCCGGTTTATATACCTACATGTTTTGCATGAAATGATGACTATTGTGCCTTGTTTGTGATCGTGCAAAACTTTGCTTGTGCCATGCGAAAATTGTGCCAAAAATTTAGCACTACCACATATGTTTATGACCTTAAAATGTTGCTCAATATCTAGCAATAGCACTAGGAAAATATGTGGGGAACAAAGTATAATGCAACTTAAAATTCAAGGGGCTGAAAATAAATTGGATATTTGCAACTCAACCCTTTACTGAAAATAAAAGAATGAAGTGTAAATTCTTGTCTTGTTTTTGTTAGCCTTGGCCGAACCTATGAAGCTTGAAAGGCCTTGAAGTTTCTTGAATTTTATCTACAAGCATGACAAGGCAATGCCTTGAACACTTGTCCAAGAACTAAGCTAATAAGTTGGCAACTCATGCTTATTCATGCTTGGCTTTCTTGAGCTATAAATACTTGAAGCTTTGCAACACTTGAACCATTTGCTTCTACCCTCCACCCTTGGTCATGAGCTTGAAGGAGAAACCAGCCAACAAGAACAAACTTCTACTACTACTAAAAACTAGACAAAAACCGAGGGCAAGCTTGGATTTTGCTTGGTTTCGCTTGTTGATCCTTCCAAACTTTCATGCTTTTGTTGAGGTATGTTGAGCTAATGATCTTCTTTGTTTTTAGCTCAATTATGCATATATGAGGTCCAGCACTTTATAAGTTTTATGGCTGAAAATTCGTGTTGCTTATAGCCGAGTATGCTTAGGTTAATTCCAGCCTTGAAATACATGTTATACTTGATCGGCTAGTGTGCTGCTTAAAGCTATAGGCTGTTCAACAGCCATGATTTTTGATTGATTGTTCCAAAATCTTGGTTAAAAAGATGTTGTGAATGCTAAACTATATGTGTGGGTGGTTGTGTAGGGAATTCAAGATAAAACAATAGCATTTAGAGGAGTAAAAGATACAACTATGACAATAACACTGCTTTCGGGTAAGAACAGATTGCCAAAACTAGCATCGGGAAAACACTTATAACTTGGTGTAGGAATGTCGAATCAAGTGCGTTTATGGCATTAAACTAGACTCAGAGAGCTTTCCAATGGTATAAGATACTCAGTCTGATTCCTTTTCTACAAACAGCAGCAAGCCTATGAAAAAACCTGATTTTTGGAACTTGCAAACTAGTAAATTACCCCTGCGACAGGTTGATGATGAAATTTTGACATTCTTTGAACCGAATTTTTACATGATGTCTTCTAGAAATTTGTAGTACTCTGAATCTAGTTTCCAACAGTGTAAAGTAAGTGGAAATTGGGCTTGTATAGCTCAAGTTATGATCTGTGCTAGAAATTGCGACGGATAGGTTAAGGTATGCGATCCGTTAGCAGAATTACTGAGTTGGGTGCACAATCCATTAGCGTAATGTTAAGCTTAGTGTACCATCCGTTAGCGGAATTTCAGAGCCTGGTGAGATCCGTTAGCAGAATTGCTGAATCGGTGTGCAATCCGTTAGCGAAATTACTGCCCTTCATTTGCCATCCATTAGCGGAATTGCCTAAGACCTATTAGCGGAATTACCAACCCTTGCATAGCGACCGTTAATGGAATGACTAACCTTAGATGCTGACCGTTAGCGGAATGACTGACCTTGCATGCCGACCGTTAGTAGAATAGCTGACCCTAGCATGCCGACCCATTAGCGGAACCATGTGCTCTAGTAGACCCCGTTAAACAAATGACCCTAAACTTGGATACATAACCATTAGGCTGTAGAAATGCCTGTTGCCTGGGAGGTTTTCGACCGAACCATGTTGAGATTTGGTCAAAATGGCAAGCAAAACTTTAACTTATAAAATAAGACCGTCGCGTCGACAACCCCAGCCCGACTACGTGGAACCAGCCGCTTCATGCCTATCATATGAAATGGTTGCCCAACTGGTACCGGTATGGCTCGGCATCCATACCTAGCCAAGTACCCGTCTAACCGACACCCCGACCTTGACCGTAATTTTAGATTTAACCGATGCCTAGCCATCCGTGGTATCGGCGGTTACCTCAACACTTGACCAACCCTAGTTGTTAACCAATACCCAACTATTATTGTTGGACGGATATCACCGACTTCACCATTCCGCTAACCAAGACGTGATCCGTCAACCAACTCCCGACCGTTAGACAACGCGCCACTTGCCACCCGTTAGCCAACCTAAACAGCTCACCGAACCCTAAAATGCTAGCAAACGGCCAATCAGGCGATGATCTAGGCCTTGGCCGCGTAACGATGGCGGTGAAAACCGATCATTGCTTTCGTTGCACTTCTCACCGGATCGGTGCCGGTCGCTAAGACGGAATGTACCACCGATCGGTTGCCGGTCGCACACATATTGTGCTGACTGGTGCCATTTGCAAGACCACACCACACCCAGCAACCTGCACAACCCACTACTGACCTGAACCCTGAACGACCTTAACACTTAACCGTTTAGGGTAATACTTGATCTGTAGATCTCACTGGACCCAGACCAACTTATCACCGCCACCCAATACCCAGCACTAACCACCACCCACACAAATCAAACCCTAAACAATATCCCAACCTTTGAACTAACCCTAACTTACATTACTAGTTTACTAATAGAAGTAAATTGATCAAAATTGTTTTAATAAGAAATTTAGCGAAGTTAGAGTAACTAATACTTGATTACTCACGGGACTCACCAACCACCGGAGGGACATCTAGGCAGCCACTCGTGAGTTGGACGTATGCTAGGGTCCTTGTCCGCTTAATTATTTACCTTATTTATATCAACATGCTACCGCCTAATTGCTACATGTGAAAATTTGCCAATTATGTGAAACTATTGTGAGAGGGGCAAATGTGTACTTTACCGCACTCGCCCTAGATGATATCACTCTATATGATTTACTGTGCATGACCGATTGGATATTGTGTACTTTGCCACAACTGGCACTACTGTTCTGGGATCCCAAACCCATTGGCAAGTTGGCTTGACTCGAAGTTGGCAATGGGTTAGTCGGGTAAGTCAACAAACCTTGGGTATTGTTTAAAGGTTTATTCGAGAGTATTATTGCCTATTGATTGTCCGGTTTTCGCCAAAGTTGGAGTAAGGGGACTAGTGACAAGAGACTATTAAATCGCACCAACATTGTACGGATCTGTATCCTTTAATCGAAAGTGCTATTGCTATTTTCCGCTAATAATGGAAATTATTACATGAAAACATTGTTATACGTGACATTGCTACCGACCCCGTTCGAGGGGCTTACTTGCTACTTGTGCACTCGCTATTTATGGAAAGTAGTATTTGAATTGTGTTTAATCCGATTGATTGTCGGACACTCACTAAACATTCAACTTACCCCTTTTAACTGTTTCCCTTCCCGGGTTTGAAGCCTAGCTTGGCAGTCTAGTAATAGCGGAATAAAGCTCTATGGACATATCTTTTAGGACATTGTTATTTGTAAATTGATGTTCGAAATTTAGGATTCAAGTATATCTTTTGAATTGTAAAATAGATATGTATAAGTTTGTAATTCTTTTAAGTATAAATTGCTGGATTCTTATTATGGTTGATGTTAGAATAAATTTATTAAACGACTGACTAAGTCCCGGCTAGAGCCGGGCAGGCAGTCCGTTAACCCCTCTGATTCACCTTAGAGGAAGGGGGCCGCATTAGATGTTTCTAAGTGTTCATTGACTTTATAAATTGCAACCACTTGATTATAGTGTCAATCTACCATCTTTCTCATTCTTGTATGATCCAAGTATGATTAAGAAGTTGTGTTGTCAAACTAGATACAAGTTTCTAGATCTCGTGGACTCATGCGATCCCGAAGTCTCATCCGAGATAGGCTAAGGTAGTATTAGTTGATAATCAACTAGTTGAATGTATCGAAGTTATATCCCTTGTATTTCTAGGTTTTATTCTTATTTGTCGAAGTTTCTAGTGGCCATTCTTGTCTAGGGTTTGTTAATTCTAGCCAAATTGTCTCTTCTTGTTTAAGTCAAAATTCAGTTTGTTCTTGTTCCTTATTTTGTGTTAAAATTGCTGCAATTTCATGAACAAATAAAAAGGAGAAAAATCAGCCATTAGGGTTTTGTGTTCAATCACTAGGGTTTCTTTTGTGTCATTATGTCCAGCTTTGTTGCATGGCTTTTGTATGTGTGGATTTCATCTAGCTTTGTTGAGCTCAGTGTCTTGTAGTGTGTTTTGTTTGCTAATTTCATATTATAAAAAACAAAAAAAAGAAACAAATGAAAGAGAGTTTCTATCACAAGTTCTTGAAACCTGAAATTTGTTGTTAAGCTACCACGCTTTTGTCGCTTGTCTTGGAGGATTTGATTGCAATTTCTTTCCAGCAATTGTATCCAAATTCAACTTGAAAACTTCTTGAAGATTGAGATTAAATATGGTTACATTCCCTCAAGTTCTTAAACAAACAAACTAGCCTTGAAATCTGGAAAACTGAGGACCGAAAAAAAAAGACTGCCTTGTTGCTTTTATGTTCGGACAGCCTTCAAGAATTCTTGTTTGATTCGAATTCCAGTAACAAAATTGAAGTTTTGTGTTTAAAGAAACCTCCAAGTCTACTGCAAATCGAATCAAAAAGTGAAAAAGCACCGAATCAGCTTTTCCTTGTGTGAACAGAATTTGGAAACTTCCAAATACAAGCTTATCCACCGACTTTCTTTGCTTCCGAAAACACAACTGAAATCCAATTGGAAATCTGGTGGAACACTTGGAAATTTCCTAAAAACGGTTCTTGGATATTGCAGCACTAAAACTTGATCCAAATCACTCCAAGAACCGTGCCAAAATCCAAGACAGTTTCGGTTTTCCTAAGGCTGTTCACCCTTTTCCGAATCTGCTTCGGATTCCATTATCAAATCCAAATCAAGACCAAATTGTCCAGCTTAAAATCTGAATTTTAGCAGCCAAGATCAGCCATTTAAGAAGCAAATTTTGGTCGAAAATCCAGCACAAACAATTGCATATTTGCACTTCATCTTAAACAAAAAATCAGTTGTGTGTCATTCAAAACTAAAATTTCCAGTTTCAAATCGTATTTTTAGAAGTGCATTTTAGTTGACTTTTATTGTGTTTAAATTTTAGATTTGATCCGTGTATTAAAGGTCAATTCCAGCTGTGTGAAGTGCTTGTTTTTCTTAGGTCTTTTCGAATTGTTTTGAGTCAATTCTAGCTTGTTTCTCTTGAGTATTTTCATTCCAAAATTGGTATCAATTAAAGCTGATTTTGTGTTATTCTGTAGTATTAATTCTCTCATTGTTCACTATATCTTATTGACGTCCCTTGGTAAGTCAAGTGTATACATGGATAAGCGCTAACAACCTCAAGGCAAGTGATCGAGAATTGTGAGAATTGTGAGATCTTTGAACAAAACACTTGAGTGCATACACGAGTGTTTAGAGTATACACTAAGGGAGTGAGGTAAGGAAAAGAATTGTGCTAACTTTTTCATAGGTAAGTCAACATGTCTCAAGGAAGTGACATGCCGGCACCTGATATTCTCTTAAAAATAGAGGCCATGATGGGAGATCTTCAATGGAAAATGAATCTACAATTTAAATCTATGCAAGAGAGGATGGACCAGCTTGAAAAGTCTTACACCCTGAGCAAGACTGGCCATGGAAAAACCCCTCATGCCGAGTCCAAATCATCCAATAATGAAAACGAGTATGAGAGGCGATCCAAATTTGATCATAAGTTACGTAAGCAGGGCGACAATTCGATTAAGGGCATCAAACTCAAAATTCTTGCTTTCCAAGGCAAATCTGACCTAGAGGCATACTTGGAGTGGGAGAGGAAGATTGAGATGGTGTTCGATTGCTATAGGTGCATGGAGGAGCAAAAGGTTAAGTTAGCTACTGTAGAATTCACCGACTATGCCATGGTGTGGTGGGATCAACTCGCACGAAGCTGAAGAAGAAATGGTGAATGAGGAGTCAGCTTGGTGGAATTGAAAAGCATCAGAGGGAAGTTTTTTGTAAATCATTACTACCACCAAGATTTTGCATCAACGGTGCAAAATTCTCACTCAAGGTGAATTGTCCATGGAAGATTATTTCAAAGAGATGGCAATGATGAGAGTGGACATCCATGAAGATATCGGCTATGGCACGCTTTGAACGGTATGAGGCCTGAAATTGCTGAACGTGTTGAGCTTCAATACTACATGGACCTTGAATGACATATAGGACAAGGCGGTAAAAATAGAACAATGCCTCAAGAGGAGGGGTACAGCCAAAAATTCCACATCTCAAGCTGCAAATGGCATAATCCCTCAGCCAAAGAAGGAGGAAGCTGCAGCCAACCTATCTTCAACATCCACTCGCGATGAAGTCGCTTCTAGGTCGCATTCCTAGAAATGAATCCAAAGCTGTCCAAGTGGTCTAGATCCTTCTAAGGCACAAAACCAAGATCACAAGTGCTTTGTGCCCAGATAGCCATATACAATCTCAATGGCCTAACCAACGATCATGCTTACATTGGATAGTGGTGAGATTGTTACGCAGAACCTGCCTATGAGGGAATGCCACCTTTGATTGAAGATGATGAGTCTGAGGAAGAGATTGTACCATCTGGGGGACATGTGGGATGTTTGGTGACTCATAAGGCCTTGACTGCCATTGCACTTGATGAGGATGCGTCATAACGAGAAAACATCTTCCATACACGCTACCATGCTCAAGACAAAATTTGTAGTGTAATAGTAGATGGTGGAAGCTGCACTAATGTAGTAAGCCTAATCCTGGTGGAGAGTTTGACACATCTGACCATGAAGCATCCAAAGCCGTACTGCCTACAATGGTTGACAAAGGATGGTGATGTTCAAGTATATCATCAAGCATGTGTGCCTATATGCATTGGAGCATATACCCGATAAGATTGTATGTGACGCCGCGTCTATGCAAGCTACTCACATCATCCTAGGACGACCGTGGCAGTTTGATAAAGACAACTCCTTCAGTGGTCATGCCAATAGGTATTCATTCTACCATGGTGATAAAAGGATTACTTTGGCACCATTAACGCCTCAACAAATTGCCAAGGACCAAGGGCAACTATTGAAGGAAAATGAACTGTAGGTTGAAAGGAAAAAAAGAGATAAGGTCGTAAGTCAAGTGGAATCAAACCAAGTTCTGCTTGTTCGGCGCCACATGGAGATAAATGAGGCTGATTCGAGTTCTATTCCACTAACATCTACTATGTTTAATGTTTCTTCCCTTTATGTAGGTCTCTCAAGGCATTATCTCATTCGTTTTAACTTGCTCCATACCTACATCGTTTGAAGCATCACCTCAAGATTTCAGCTCTGTTTGTGATCCTTGTCTTTCTTGCTAGTTTTTGAAGAGTCGTTGTTGGTTTTCTTTCCTTCCTCGAGAGCTGCATTCTTTTGCTGGCATTGTTTACTTCAGAAAGTGATTTGATCCTGCTGCATCTTCTCCAACCACATTCTCTAAATTTCCCTTCTTTTGTTGGTTTGTGCATCCATGGATGAGGTCGACGCTTGGTTCTTGCACATGTGCAAACACCATGTTGGGTGGTAAGTGGTCTGAAGATGTTGTTGAGGAGCTATAACATTTGCTTTGTTTTGCCGATTTGAGACACATCTTTTCAAGAGGAAAGGAATGATGCAAACCGGTTTCCAAGCTATTTTCTTCATGTTTAGCTTATGTTTGTTTGGTGTTTTAATGTTGGCCAAATAGTAGCATTGTGTTATTTCATTTGCTTAGTTTAGGAATAAGCAACTGGCCTTGTGTTGCATCTTAGGAGAATTCAAGTTTTTAACTTAGTAGGTTCGCCAGCTTGCTTTATTAAGGCCAAATTATTTTTTCCTTAGCTTGTAGGCGGTTTTGTCTTGTTAGCCTATAAAAGGCAGCCTAAGAACGTTTTTTAGTCGACATTAATGAAGTTGATTAATTTTCCAGCATATTGAGAGTTCTTCTCATGCTTCTGACGTGAACCTTGCACGTTATTTCTAAGTGTTCATTGACTTTACCAATCAAGTAACCACCTTGATTGTGGTGTCGATCTACCATCTTTCTCGCTCTGTGGTCCAAGTACGCATTAAGAACTCGCCAAAATAGATATAAGATTCTAGATCCTGTGGACTTGCATGATCCAGGTCTCATCTGAGATAGGCCGATGATCGTATCATGAATCTTGATCAAGCGACTTTAGCTAGCTCTTGGGGAGCACCGTATCCTTTTATTTGATCATATTACCATTTTCTTGAAATGTGTATATTTTATCTTGTTTTGGTTTACAATTCTTGAGACTTGTATGATACCTTGTTGGTTGCATGTTTTCTTGTCTCATTGAGTGAAATCTCTTTAGTTTTCCCTAACCGGGGCAAGCTTGTGGATGAGGATTTTGAGGAAGGCCAAGACTTTATCTAAGTCTTCTAAATTAAGTGTAATAGAATTGCCTCTTTAGTTTTCTTTGGGTTGTAAGGTAGAAATTTGGTTCTTGTAATTTTAAACCTCATATTGTACTTTGAGATGGATTTGTTAGATGGCTTGTGAATTTTGATTGAGGTCGGTTCTTAATATCATCGATTGGAGTTGTAACTCTTATTTTGACGGATTGTATTTACTTTTAAGATTTGACTTGTAATTTGTATTTGAGTCCCAACGAGAGTTGGACAAAGGCCCCTAAATTTTCGGGGTTGCACTGGGAGATGGGTCGTTACAGCTTTTGCATGAAACTCTTTCACACACACAACACCTATATTATAAATATATGCATAGTGACTCACAAATAATCTTTGTAAGATTGTTTACAAGCATATTCTCAAACTTTCAATTTTAAACTCTTCGTGGACTAAAGAGACAATGAGATCGCATACAATGAAAGGATTATTCTACGATATGATCAAAATCCCTTCTTAGATCACCCATGCTAAACATCTTTAGTGTCTTATCTAAGTACTTAAAGAACTCAAACAATCAGACCTTCACTCTAAAGGAAGATTGCTTCTCCTTTATATCATGAAGAAATTCTTGATAGCCATAATGTATAATTTGGAGCATAAGTATACCCTTCTCATGTATCATATGTCAACTATATATGGTGTATGAAAACAACAATAGTTCCCACTAAATTGTATATATGTACAAGGCTCATCCATACTATTAATAAAATCAAACTCTTTGATTATCTCATCAAAATGGATGATACAACTTTTAGAGATTTGCTTTATTAGCACACAAGATGTAAAACCTTTAAATTGTGTTACATGCACAATCATTTGTTGTTTCCATTTAAGGAATGTGGTTTTAACATCTATTTGCCATGCCGTAACTCATAGCTAAAATAGTAATTAAATCTAAATGAATTTAAACATATTGATCAAGAAAATATTTTGTTAACAATAATTGCTTATCTTTAATGATGACCTTTCTACTAATCAAGTCTTAAAGGTGACACTTTACCTTCCAGATTGGTTCCTATTCAAAAAAGTCTTGTGTACCTTATAGATTTTATACCTTTAGGTGGATTGATTAAGGTCAATATCCTTCGGTCAAATATGGAACCTATTTTAGATTTATGGTTCTCAACTATCTCTATAAGTTATAAAACTATTCATGAGTCATTAGGGAATCTCATGATCAAATATCATGATTCTCCATAAGAAATCTATATATTTTCTAAACTTATCAAACACTTGTTTTAGAGCTTTTGTTATGCTTCATCATCATGAAATCCATACCCAATTCTTTTAGGAGCTTTGCTATGCCTCATCATCATGAAATGCATGCTCCATTTGATGCAAATTCAACTTCTTTTGTGATATTTGAAACTCTTTCAATTTGTTATTCAACTTATCTTAAATTTCTGATATTTAGAGAAAATCTTTCAAGTTTTAGAATTATAAAATTATTAGAGAAAATAAGGAAACTCTACCATATCCTCTAGCAAGAATCAAACCAAATGAAGTAAGGAGAGCTAATTTGCTCTTCTTCCTTGTGGTCAATTTTTTTTCCTGTAATTCTCAAGAACACTTCACAAAAAGGTCTTAATTGGATCTTAACCCACTTTGTCCAATTACAGATGACTACTTCATAAAGGAGCACAATCCAAAATTTCACAAAGATTTGGATTATATAACACTACATATCTCATATGGTATACTTTGAACAAATATACTCATGGAACAAGATTTAGTGTATAGGAGACAATTTTATTTAGGACAAACCCCAAAACTATTTTGCTAAACTACATGGGACATCTTATCGATAAGATGGTATTTTATTTGAGAATCTCATTCTCCTTTAGATAATTTTGAACCCTTAGGTTAAGTATCTCCACCTTGATCAAATCTTGGTGTTTCGATACTTCACCGAAGCTCGATATATTCTTTACCTTGATCATAACTAGGTGTTCTCAATATTGACCAAATTATTTCTCAACTTTATACTTAAACCCCTTAACTTCTCAGTCTTCGAATTGTACCTTAAAAGATACATATACCCATTTTGAGTTGTAATGAGTAAAAGTAATAAAATATGAGAAATAATTATCTCTAGCATGAATCGTTAATCTTCCACATACATCACAATGTATGTAACAATTTTAAACCTTTTCATTAAGATTAAATTAATCTTTTATTAGTGAATAAGATTCATATGTCTAAAATGATTCATAATCAATTGAATCAAATCATCATGTGATTTGAAAATATGTTTCTTATTCAAAAGACTAATTCACAAATACCAAAAAGTGGTTTTAAATCA